>CM038214.1:217901295-218034186 GCA_021442155.1 Cymbidium sinense | reverse complement strand
ATTTATTTTACTTAATTTAGTATATTCAATTTAGTTTAGGTTTTTTATTTTAGTTTATTATTTAGGTTTAAATTTAGGTTTATGTTTAGTCTTTAGTTTATTTTTATTTTTATTTTATTTTGTAGGTTTAGGTTTTATGTTTATTATTTTAGGTTTAGGTTTAGGTTTTTATTTTATTTTTTTAGGTTTAGGTTTTAGGTTTTTGTTTTTGTTTATTTTTAGGATTTATTTTTTAGTTTAGGTTTAGGTTTACTTTTAATTTTTCTTATTTTATTTAGTTTAGGATTTAGGATTAGTTTATTTTAGGTTTAGGTTTAGGTTTTATTTCCTTTAGTTGAATTTATTTTAGTTTAAGTATATGTTTATTTTATTTTGTTTATTTTATTTATATTTTAGGTTTAGTTTTTTATTTTTAGTTTAGGGTTTGGGTTTTATTTTTTTATTTATTTCTAGGTTTTATGTTTAGGTTTATTTTTTAGGTTTAGATTTTTATTTAGTTTTTATTTTATTTTAGGTTTATTTTTTTATTTTTTATTTAGTTTTTTTATTTAGGTTCTTTATTCTTTGGTTTATTTTATTTTTTAATTTAGTTTAGGTTTTTATTTATTTTATTTTAATTTATTTTTATATTTTTATTTTATTTTATTTTTTGGTTTAGGTTTAGGTTTTAGTTTAGGTTTAGATTTCTTTATTTATTTTATTTTTGAGGTTTTATTTAGTTTAAGTTTAACTTTTTAGGTTTTTAGGGTTTAGGGTTTTAGTCTTTAGGATTTTATAGTTTAAGGTTTAGGGTTTAGGGTTTGAGGATTAGGATTTAGTGTTTAGGTTTTGGGTTTAGGGTTTTTAGGGTTTAGGGTTTAAGGTTTATATTTTAGGGTTTAAGGTTAGCTTAGCATTTAGGGTTAGATTAGTATTTAGGGTTTAGGCTTTAGGTTTTAGGCTTTAGGGTTTAGGGTTTAGGGATAAGGGTTAATTTAGGGTTTAAGGTTTTGGGCTTTAGGGTTTAGGGTTTAGGGTTAGGGTTAGGGTTTAGGGTTTAGAGTTTAGGATTGTAGGTTTAAGGTTGTACGTTTAGGGTTAGTTTTAAGGTTTAAGGTTTAGGATTTAGTGTTTAGTGTTTGGGGTTTAGGGTTTTTTAAAGTTAAGTAAACTAGTAGGTTTAGGTTTATTTAGTTTATTTTATTTATTTTATTTAGGTTTTTTTAGTTTAATTTATTTCTTTATGTTTATTTAATTTAGTTTATGTTTTTTATTTTAGTTTATTTTTTATTTTTAGGTTTAGGTTTATGTTTATTTTTTTAATTTAGTTTTATTTTTATTTTATTTTTTAGGTTTAGGTTTTATTTTTTGTTTTTTATGTTTAGGTTTAGGTTTTTATTTTATTTTCTTAGGTTTTTGTTTTAAGTTTTTATTTTAGGTTTATTTTTATGTTTTATCTTTTTAGTTTAGGATTGGTTTTATTTTTAGCTTATTTTATTTTATTTAGTTTAGGGTTTAGGTTTAGATTTTATTTATTTTGGTTTAGGTTTAGATTTATTTTATTTTGTTTAATTTAGGTTTACATATTTTTTTAGTTTTGGGTTTAGGTTTTATTATTTATTTATTTTTTAGGTTCTATTTTTAGGTTTATTTGTGAGTCACTATAACATTAAGGCAGCATCATTTTACTTTTGATTTCATCAACCAAGTAACACACCAAGTTTTCTAAGACATGCGATGTCATAGATAAAAAAAATAAGCATGCATTGAGTAAATCGAAACCCACAAACCCTAAACCTAAAAAGCTAAAACCAAAACCTAAATAAAATAAAACCTAAAATAAATAAATAAAAACCTATACTAAAATTAAATAAAAAATAAAATAAAATAAAACATAAACTAAAACCTAAACTAAACCTAAACTTAAACCTAAAATGAAAATAAAATAAAGAATATAACTAAACTAAAATAAAATAAAACCTAAACTAAACTAAAAAATAAAAACCTAAATAAAATAAAAACTAAAACTAAAATAAAAATAATATAAACCTAAAATAAAATAAAATAAAACTAAATAAAAAACTAAACCTCAAAAAATAAACCTAAATAAAACCAAAAAATAAATAAATAAAACCTAAACCACTAACAAACTAAACTTAAAATAAAAAACCTAAACTAAATAAACTAAATAAATAAACAAAATAAAATAAAACCTAAAATAAACTAATAAAACCAAAAACTAAAAATAAAATAAAACCTAAACAGAAACCTAAAATAAAAAATAAAACCTAAACCTAATAATAAAATAAAAGTAAACTCACTAAAAATAAAAAACTAAAATAAAGAAAAACTTAAAATAAATAAAAAAATAAAAGGCAAATAAATAAAAATAAACTAAATAAACCTAAACCTGGGTTTACTTGATTAAAAAAACTAAACTCTAAATCCAAATGCTAAACCCTAAACTCTAAACCTAAATCCTAAACCAAAAAAATCCACTAAACCCCAACCAAAACTTGAAACCATAAACAAACCTTAAACCTACTAAACCAAACCTAAACCTAAAACCCTAAAAATACTAAATCATAAACCCTAAAACCTACAACCCAAACACTAAACCCTTAAATCCTAAACTAACCTAAACCATAAGAATGTGCAACCTTGACAATAGGAACATCACCATCAACTAGGCTCAGTTTAAATCGGACATGGAGGAGAGAAGCGGTGGGCATTTATCACGGTGGTGGTGGGGATCTAGAGGTGCGATGGATATGGAGGTGGTGGTGGGAGTATTCATCATGGTTATGATGGCGGGGAGGAGCGGAGATTACAACCATGGTGGTGGCGAGAGGAGATCGGGATATGATGGTGGATCCAGCTACTCAAGAGGCGGGAGGTTCATGAACTAGAGAAACTAAGAATGATTGATCGATTTGCTACTTATATGTCTTTATAATAGAGATAGTTCTAGTTATCTAGGGTTTTGATTTACTCAATGTAGGCTCATTTTTTATGTCATGCTGTGTCTTAGAAAACTTGGTGTGTTACTTGGTTGATGAAAATGAAAAGTAGAAATGTTGAATTTAAATTTGTTCTATGTTAAAAAAAACCTTAAACCCTAAACTAAAAGTTAAACCCTAAACCTAAAACCTAAATCATAAACCCTAAACCCTAAAACCTAAACCCTAAACCCTAAAAACTCTAAACCCTAAACCCAAATTGTAAAACCCTAAACCCTAAAACATAAACCCTAAACCCTAAAACCTACAACCCTAAACTCCCAAACCCTACAACCTTAAACTTTAAGCCCTAAACCACAAAACCTAAACCCTAAACCCTAAGCCTTAAATAAACCCTAAACCCAAACCCTAAACTCTAAACTAACCCTAAACCCTAACCCTAAACATTAAAACCCTAAACATTGAATAAAGATGTCATTAGGGTAGATCTAAAGAATGACCTAATCCTAACATATTTATGCTAGCTAAAGAAATGTCTTTAAGAGACTTTCCCTTGACTATTAGAGACTTGAATACCTAAAACCTAACCCTAAATCATATAATAATACCATATATTATAGTATAATGAAGCATCATATATTTAAGCATGTAGTGATGTGTTTTGGATGTTATAAGATGTTTTGAAATGTTTTAGTATATTATGGTATTATGCCCTATAATTATATTAATATAAATCATAAAAATATTGATTTAATAAATCAGGTGATGAAATTTATTAAATTTGAAGTGGGAATTAGATTGTAGTACCAAAGGTGTGCTATGGCACTTATAGCCTAAAAGGTAAGATTTTATGTTCAAAATAAATATTATATGTTGTAGCATAGTATAGCATCATATATCTTAATATATTATTCTATGCATTTTAAATTCTTTTAGTATTTTATAAACATGCAGTCAAGTCTACACTAGCATTATTTATAAAAATGTTGATTTAGACTTTAAAATGGTGGAATTTGGCTAAATTTCATAATAGGTAGAGCATGGCATCATAATGTATTATTTCAATTTAAAATATTTAAGTGATACGACTAAAATATATAGTTTTTTATTATTTGGACTAATTTTATGATTTTTTATCTTAAGCAATCCCTTGTGAAGTGATATGCAATATAATATAATATAATATAATATGTTTTAGTGTGTTATAATATAGGATTCCATAACGTAGTGTAGCTCATGCATTATAGCATACTATTGTATTACTACTTATGTTTATCATATTTTAGTTTGTTATAGTGCGATGTAGTAGATTTTGTCTTGGTAAAATTCATAAAAATCTTGATTTATAGGTGAGATGATGGGATTTGGCCAAATTTAAGGTAAGCTTTAGGGAACATCATTGGGGTGTGCTATAGTGTGTCATTTAATCAAAAGAATGGAATTTTGCATCCAAAATAAATGTTCATTTTTCAACAAATTTGAAGGTTGAGATGGAAGAATTTTTCCAAATTCATGGCACACACCAAGAAGAAACACCAATTTTGTGCTATTTTGTACCATTTCTAATAGAAAAATAACAAATTTACATCCAAAATGAACATTATTCATATTTTGAGAAAATTTTATTATCTGTTCCTTTTAAGTGATTCTAATGAGGTATAATATTAGATAATATATAATATTATAGCAAATTATAATATAAAATCATATATTATAATATAATATAGTGTGTTAATTCACACTATAATATGTTTAGCATGATATTGTATAGTTAGTTTGAGCTTACAGCATCATAAATCATAAAATGTTGAGTACAATGTTAAGATGATGTAATTTGAATGAATAAATTATTAGGCTTTTGGTTGTAGTATTAAAGGTGTGCATAAGAGAAGAAATAAGATTTGATGAGAATTCCTTATCAAGGACATGGAGGGAGACCCTCTAGGGAACCACACATGCATCGGACATGACATGTGAAGGGTTTATGTCGAGGGCATAGAAGAAGAAAATATGTTGGAAATAAGGTTTGAATTTGATTTGATTATATGATTTGTGGAAAAAAAATTCATTGGGTATAAAAATTTATAATCCAGAAGGGATTAAGATTGAATCGACTTTAATTTATTTTATTTTAATTGATGTGGAGGCATATCTGCTAGAGATATGGCTCGAGTCCACTGGGGATCAGGTATATGAACCTTCCACTAGGGAAGCAGGTTTGGGTTATCTGCTAGGGATTGGTATTTGAGTTTGATTTCATCAATTTATTTGGGGATGTATCCGCTGTAAATAAGAGTTTGGTTGGATTTCTTTGATTTAGACTATACTGGGGGAGTTGGTTTAATTTGGCTCCATTGGGGAGGTTGGTTTTGAATTTGATTTATTTGCTTGACTTATTTATATATGATTTGGGGCTCCACTAGGGAGAAGGGTGTTGTTTAACTCCACTGGAGAAAATTAGATTGTGTTTAATTTAATCTGAGTTAATGTATGGACCTTATAGGTGTGTGATGGACCCACTGAGAAATGGCTATATCAGCCTTAACCTACCTAAAGGTTACAAATCCAAAGGGATAGTCTACCGGCTGCAGGGTAGAGCTAACCAACCTAAGGGGTTAGGTGTACAATGGCTGTGCTAGGAAAAAGATGTAGCAGACTTAAATATTCCAAAGCTAGGAACAACCACTATGGTGACGTGTTGGATGCACTACAAATCAAACCTGAGCTAGGGAAATAATTGAGTGAATATCGCTAGGGACTTAGGTCAACTCAAAAGTAGTAAGGGTTAATTTTATTTTAGTTTCATGTGATTTGATATGGTTTGTTTGGTTTAGTTTGCTTTCAAATTGAGGGCATGCCGGCCAGGGATGTGAGCTCGATAAAATTTGATAAATTTAATTTATGGACATGTCAGTGTGCGATGGACCCACTGAGAAGGGGCTATATCAGACTTGTCCTATCTCAAATTTATAAATCCAAATGGATAGTCTACTGGACGTGGGGTAAAGATAGCCAACCTAAGTGGTTTCCTTTCGGTGTGTAATGACAGTGCTAGGAAGAAGGAATAGCAGACTTACATCTTCTAAAGTAGGGAACAACTATTGGGGTGACCTATTGGTATCACAATAAATCAAACCCGACTTAGGAAGACTACTGAATGAAATCCATTGGAGACATATATCAACTCAAGAGTAGTCACATAATTCTTATAGTGAGTTTTGCTAACACTTCCCTAAAGATAAGATGCATGCTTGGGAAAAGGTACCATTAGGGGTGTCCTCCTAATCCACAAGTGAATATATATTTTCTTTATATGTTTGTGTAGACCCTATTGGTGTGTGTGGGACCACACTGAGAAGGGGCTATATCAGCATTGACCTATCTCAGATTTACTGGACCAAAGAAAAATATGCACATCCACAGGATGGATTCTCCAACCACAGGGGTGGTTACTAGGAAAGAGCTTCTAATTGATAGTAACCCGGTAGGGTCTAAATGGGGTCATAAAGGATGTGATCCAAATATAATGCCCATAGGGGAGGTGCTGCTTGGGGCATTATCCTGAACCCTAAAAAAGAAAGCTTATTAGTGTACGGTGGCCAACTCAAGGAGAAAGTGTAGTATACTTACATTTGGCATGAGTGGTGTATCCTAAGGTGCGAGAACCAACCAACCTAAGGTGTATCTATTAGCATGAGTGGTGTATCCATTAGCATAGTGAGAACCAACCAACCTAAGGTGACCATCGGTGTCTAATGATCAATCTGGAAAGAAAGCATGTAGGCTTACAATTGACCTAGAGAGACTACTAAGCGGGGAGCCCCGCGAAAGGATTGGACCCTGACTTGAAGCAATCAGTAGGGAAAGAGCCACTAGGGAACTTATCCTAAACCTCAAATATACTCGACCTTATCAAGTCATGAAGGCTAATCCAAGAAGAAAGCATAGCAGACTCACATCCTCTTAAATGAAGCTAATATGAGGTAGCTTACCGGCCATGCATTAAGGCCTACCAAACTAACAAGGCACTCATCGGTGTGCAGTGGCCATGTAAGGAAGGAAAGCATAGCAGACTTACATCCTCAAAAGTAAGAGGATAACTAGGGTGACACACTAGCAGGGGAACACATTAGCCTGACCTAGAGTAGTTATTGAGTGAGTGTCGTTGGGTGCATTATCTCAACTCAGAGTAGCCCGAGACAACTGATATGTCTTTATTTTATATGTTTATGTGTAGTTTGTGTTTATGTTGTGTCGATGAAGGATAGGATGCTGCTCGGGTTCCTTACACCTATCCTAAACACATCATAGAGGATTCCCAAATAAGAATACTTTCAACATGTAAGAGATTGAATTCAAAATGGAATTTTTATTGAAGATAATTATTTTTGAACATGACTTATAATATTTCTTTAAGTAGAGCCCATTGATTGGAAGCATTGGACACTCTCCCTTATGATTAATAAGCTGATAAGATGCTCCTTAGTAGGTCTTCTCTATGGGAAAAGGGCCTTCCCAAGTGGGTTCAAACTTGCCTCCCATCTTACGACGCTAATGGTCTCCTTAGAACTAAAATAAGCTTCCTACTTGAAAAGCTCTAGGACATAGCAACTTCTTGTGAGCTTGAATCATTTTAGCTTTATATAACTCAAGGTTTTGGCATGCTTGCAGCCATCTCTCCTCCAAATCTTCAAGTTCTTATAACCACAACTTGGTGTTCTACTCTATTATGATCTTGCTACCCATAATTATCTTTTGTGATGGGAGTTGGACTTTTAATGGTAGAATAGCTTCGGACCTATACACTAAGTAAAAAGGAGTAGAATGAGTTGGAGTTCTACTAACCTAAAGCTGATAAGATCCCCCCTTTCTTTAAAGCTTTCAGCCTTGATCGTTTCCATACAAGGGTTGCTCTTCAATGAGATCAAGCCATATGGATTGAAAGAGGATCTTTCAAAGATCATGTAGTACTTTAAATCATCCAATTTGGTTGCGTAGATCAAAAGTTATTAACAAAACAAGTTGGGCGGTCTCTCTCGAGATCGAGAGGCGAAATCATGACCGTCCGTTTCTTTTAAAAGAAATGGACGGTCGAGATCTAGGCTATTAATTTGATTAAATCCCTTTAAGAAACAGGGAATGATCCGGGCCTCCGATCGTGATCGACGACCCGGATCGTCGCGAATCAACCCCGTGCGATACGTGTTTAATCATGAGAATGGGATCAGAGACCGTCCGATCTTTGATCGAACAATCCAGATCTAATCCTGCTCATTTTAGTTAAAATTTGTGGGACCCGTTACTTAAAACCATTAAAAATAGTTGATTAACGGTTTAATTAATTAAAAAAATTTAGAAAAATTCCAAAAATCATAACAAATCAAAGAAAAATCAGAAAAATATAAATAAAAGCTCTATAGATTCGTCTGGATGAGAGGACTCCATAAAAATTAAAATCCACAAATTTGATTAGGTTATTTTTCCTTAATTTGGGTTTAATTTAAAACATTAAACCTTAATTACTCTTAAATTAATAATCTAATTAATTTGAAACTTTGGGGAAATGAAATTAAGATTAAAACATACCTTAGGTAAATTTTTGGGGATTTTATTCTCTCAAATAAAATGAAATTAAAATTTTATGTGAGTTAATCCTTAAATTAAATAAATTAATTACTCTTTAATAAAATAATTATAAAATTTTAATTTAATAATCTTAAATCAAAATAATGAACATCGAATAATAATTGAACTTAATTAAACTAATATAAACCTAATATGAACTTAATTAACTTAATTTGATAATTAAAAGAATAAAATAATTCAATTAAATTACTTGAATTTAATTAAATCATAATAAATCAACCAGTTAACTAAAATTATGAATAAACCCTCATTGGAAAGGTATTCCAGTGTAGAATATGTAAAAAATAAAATCTCTTAATTAGTCTTAATAAATTAATCTTAATTTAAGTTTTAATAAAATAATTAAAACCTTAATTACACCCTAATTACATCTCTAATTAAATTGAAACTTTAGGAACATAAAATTTGCATGAAACCCCACTTGTCATAAATATATGAAACCCAATTGGTCTATAAATTTGGAATTCTTGAATTTCCAAATCTTTAGGTCAATATGAACTAAATAATAATTAAGAATAATCATTAATTCATTAAATCAACAAATAAATTGAACCAATCTAAAACAAACATCAGAAAAACTTAGGGTAATTCATTAAAACTTTATAAGTCAGAGAATCTAATCAAATATAAAATTTTAAGCAAATCAATACTTAATAAAAATCAAATATAATTAAAACAACTTAAGTGAAGTTTAATGAAATACTTAATGAATTTTAATAATGGACTTAAAATCTAGATTAATCAAATCATCAAGGAATTAACTTAAGTACTTTAGGTTAAGAATAATCAATGAACAATCTTAAGATATTAATTCATATTAAATGACTTAAAATTTAAGCTTATTTAACATCTTAAGTTAAATTGAATGAAATCAAACTTAAATCTAACTCTTTAAAATAACATAAGCCAAATCAAATGAAATCCAAATAACTTAATTCAAAATGAGATAAATCAAATAAATTAAATCAAACAAAGCAATTCAAATAAATGAAATAACATAAATCAAATTCAAACATAATTGAAATCAAAAAGATTAATTAAAATACTTAAGGCTTTTAATTAGTCTTTTGGAAACTTCATTAGGATTTAGGATGTTGAATGGAAAGAGCTCCATCCAAAAATGGAATCATTCCATTCTTCATTCTTGAAAACCTATACAACTTTAACCAAATAAAATGAACAAAAATAAATAAGAATTAAATCATTAAATCATTTGAATTGAAACTAACCAATGGTAAAAATTAAACTAATTCAAATTTAAAACTTCAAAACTTAAACTTAAAGGCCTAGCAAAGACTTACCACACAAACCCCACTTCTACACACACTAGATTATTTAGGTCACGGACTGTAGATCTATATTAGATCATTCTGTAATTTTCTTTTAATCTCCTGTGAAATGTTGTGATGTGCTTCACATGTCTATGTGGTGTATTACTTTGGCGGATGCCTAAGCTTGTTTGTTCTTCATTGGATGTTAGGCGTTCTTTCTAGATTTGACACTATTTTTTGTAGGGAGCTGTGTTAAAGGGATCACGGTAATAAATAAATCATAAAATTGTTGTATGCATGTAGGTGCTGAAAATCCCTTAACATAGTCCATAGGATAGGTGGGCTTGGCAATCAACTAATGTTAAGCTCATTATGTTTGTGAAATATAAAATACTTTGTGTCTGTGTATTTCCTAACATCTATTTTCAGCTTAGGATTTTCTTTGAATTTTAAATGTAAATTTGAGCTTAGAATTAGGTTAGGATCTATGGGGTCTAGGATTAGCGAGGCCCAATCGGAGATGGTGCGGTGGTCCCCTGTGGAGCAGATGGATGTCCCCAAGAAGGAGACTTTCTAGGAAAGACCCATAGATCTAAACTTGTAGTTAGGGTTGTATAAGGGTAGAACTTCTACAATTTTATTTCTTCGGTGTCTGTGAGCATTGCATTAACCTTTCTCTTATATAATTTAATTTGGCTTAATTTATTTTGGGTGCAATAGAAACAACATGATTTTTTTTTGGTTTCTTTTGTGCTATGTTTGTGTGTGATGTATGCAGGATGTAGGCTCATAGGATAAACTAAATTTTCTCCAACTAAATCAAGCTGAAACATAAAAATAAATACAACTCATAATCTTCATATAAAGGCCTAGGTATTAAAACAAGATAACATATGTAGCAACCCCTTAGCTGAATGTCATGCATTATCATATTGTTTCACTCTTGATTAATGAAGGAATTCCATCTTTACCTAGGCTTGACCTTTGAGAGCCTATGATGGAAGTACACCTTCTTCTATTTTGATTTGGCCCATGATCTTTTTCTAATTGCACACATTGGGTATAAATTGTATCCTTATAGCCTAAATGAATCGTGAGTCAAAAATTATTAATATATGAAAAATGTGCATTAGTTATATGCATCTTCATACCCTACATGATCTTAGGGATTAAGGGGTAAGTCTAGGTTCATAGATTTCTTTTCTAAAATTGCAATAGCCCAGCCATCTTGCATTCATATGACTTAGCCTCATGATTTTAAAAGGCGCTTAGGTGGTGTTAGCTGGCAACCTTCTCCAGGCAGGTTGTAAGCCCAGAAGAGTCAGGGATAGGTTAGTTCCTTCAAGTGAAGAGAATGACCAATGATTCCCAAGAATAGAACTAGGTCGAGCATCTGACATGTGTTAGAAGCACCTACTAGGTTCTGAAGCATCCTTTTAGGAATAAGTTTTCAATCCTAGGCATTTCTGCAGTCTTGTGCTGCTAGAATCTAAAGTCCTAGATCTCTAAGAAAATGACAACTTGAAATTTAAAATTAAATCCCAAATTTAAGCCTAATCATAGGATAGATGAAATATCTACTGGGCATCCCAGTATCAATAGGCATTTCCTACTCTTTTCCATTTGACTCTTAAAAATAACTCTCTCTAATTTGGACCTCTCCCAATTGAATTTCCAAAAATCAATTCTTTGAAAGCTACCTTAGTAGTCTTTAGGAATAACCACCTATTTCTTTAATCGAGAGTATTCTTAGGAAGAGACATTTCCTAAGATGTAATTAACTATATTGGCTTGCCTTTATAGGAACCGTGATACCGAGGATAAAATTGACCTATTATACTTTTCTATGTAGTTCGGAAAAAAAACTTTGGTACATGAAAGACCCATTAGCCTTAGGAGTATTTTATTAAAATGATTGAATCCATTACAGGAAAGCATGTTTATCTTTTGAGATAATATGTTTATTCCTTAATGCCATATTTGATCATTTAAATAAAGTATTCCAAAACTCTATGTGGTGTCATTTCTTTTCTCCATTAGAGAGAAAAAGAAAACCAACACTCCCCAGCATAGCTTTGAGGATTGGATCATGTATTTAATGACCTCTCTCCTCTCTTCAGCTAACTAGGATGGATCATGCTTTTAATGACCCCATCTTATTAGCTAATCACATGGATTATCACTATTCTCAAGTAAGAGTAAGTCCCGAGGCATCTTCCTTCAACATAGTGATTACATTAGGTTTAGTCCATTCTTTGGGTATACTCTAATAACATTACTCTTCATCCTAGAACTTAATGAAAGTTAAGATTCTAGGCATGAATCACATTTCCAAAACAAAGATAGATAAACATATACCTATCTTTCACAATCAAAATCAAAACAAAATTTTAAATCAAAAATCAAAATCATGAATTGGAACCCCAAGTTTATACTTGCATGATGATCAATCTGGTCAACACTAATATGTGCATTGTATTATGACTAATCCACTACACATATTAGGGTCCATTTGTTTACCTCATTTTTGGAAGAGGTCATTCTAGCAATAAAATGATATCAAGTTCAAATAGAGATGTCCTAATTCTATTCAAGTCACTATGCTTAGTGACTTAGAAATGCATTTTTCGATAAATCCAACTTACTTGGTTTAATGCAAAATCAAGTCAAATATCCAACACAAATTAAATCAAGTAGAATAATGAAAATAGAATGAAAATTCAAAGTCAAACCTAAAGTCAACTCTAGTCAACCTAGGATTCCACTTGGTCAGAAAGTCAACCCACTAAAATTTGACTAAATTAAATCACCAAAAATATTTTAAATTATCAAATGAATATGTGTGATCATAATGATAAAGAAATTTGAGTTTGTGGAGGCCTAGATTAGGTAAATTAAATTTCTTTAAATCAAAATAACCTAAATATGCTACATTGAAAACAAATCCAACAAAATCAAAATAAATCTAAATTGATTGCCCTAAATCATATGGGGATGGTGATGGGACATAACCCATCTCCCCATTGTGTGTAGTTGGGTCAAATAGGTCATTTGACCCTTAGGAAGTTAGGTTTAATTCACTTAACCTAAATTGGGTTAAGTGAGTTAATCAAGACAAAAGAAATAAGGAAATATCAAACCACTTCCAACCAAATCACATGGGATGGGGGTGACACTTCCTGAAACCCTTCTAATGAAGGTTTACATCCCTAATCAATCTTATCTTGCATTAATGCATTATTGTATAAAATCTAAAATGAGGAAAACTAATGCAAGCAAAGGAATTGGAGAAGTCAAATTCATTCTCCCTTCTTCCCACCTCTTCACATAGGACAACTGTGGGATGGAAAAGGAGAGCACTAGCTTCCAAGGTCCTCCATCACCAAAAACCACCAAACAATAGCTAGGGAGGAGCTTAAAGGCTCTCAGCCATATAGAAAAATAAAGAGAGAGACTTCCCCAAGGAGAATTGAACACTCACACACCTTCACAGATCAAAACTGAACCTAAACAAAATTTCCTCCTCCCCCAAGAGTCCTTAACCACTATACACCATCAAAGCCGAAAAGGAGCACTCAAGGGTTGGTCTAGGGAGCAAACCATAAGGAATTAGCCGAATTCCTTTGGCAAGCAAGTTCGTTCAAGCATTGACTCTAAGATCAATTTCAAGGCCAATCACAATGAATTGAGGTATACCATTCTTGACCTTAAGCTTTTCCTTAAATAATTTAGTTGTGGTTGGTTTAATGGGAAATGCGATCTTCAATAAGATTAAACCACATCGAAACATAGGATATTCATCCACGATCGTGTAGCAATTGAAATCACTCAATTTCGTGCTCTAGATCGATCACAATTAATAATATAATTTCAATGGTCCTCGGCTCCCATAGAAATCGAAGGAGATGATCTCTTTACCGTTCGATCTGTGTATCTGGATTGGATGGCCTAGATATAGGCAGACCAAATCAATTTTCACCCTTTAGGAACCGCGAAATCGATCTGGATCGTCCAACCTTTGACCGGACGGTCCGTAGGTGGTCCTACATTTTGTACTACAATGACGCGGATGCCACGTGGCTCCATGCGGACCAATCTGTACGTGCCACATGGCAGGACGTGCCATGCGGCTCACGGATCCTGTGTGGGACCACCACTTTAAAACCATTAAAATCTATTAAATAATGGATTTAATTAATTTAAAAAATGCAGAAAACTTTTAAAAATCATAGAAAATCAAATGTAAATTAGAAAATTACAAATAAAAGCTCTATGGATTTATCTTGATGAGAGGAATCCATAGAAGTTAAAATACCCAATTTTTATTTGGTAATTTTCCCTTAATTTGGGTCTAATTGAAAAACATTAAACCTTTATTACTATGAAATTAATAATCCAATTTGTTTGAAACTTTGGGAAATAAAATTAAGCATAAAACATACCTTAGGTGAATTTTGAGGATTTAATTCTCTAAATTCAAAGGAAATTAAAATTTCACATGCTAAATCCTTTTAATTAAATAAATTAATTAACCCTTAATGAAATAATTAGGAAATGTTAATCTAACAATCTTAAATCAACATAATAAATATTAATGAACATCAGAACACTAATTAAACTTAATTAAACCTATCTAAACCTAATAAATCATTAATTAACTTAATTAGGCAATTAAATGAATTAAATAATTCATTTAAACAACCTAAACTTGATTAAATCATAGTAAATCAACTAGTTAACCAAAAATTATGAATAAACCCTCATTGGAAAGGTATTTTTGAAGAAAAAAAATGAAAATAAAACCCTTAGCAATCTCAATAAATTAATTTAGGTTTTAATAAAATAATTAAAATAATAATTACACCCTAATTACATCTCTAATAAAACTAAAACTTTAGGGATATAAAATTGGCATGTAACCCTATTTGGCAGAAATATTTCAAGTCCAATTGATCTCTACATTAGGAATTCTTAAATTTCTAAGTCCTTAGGTCAATGTTAATAAAATATTGGGTTAAGGAAATTAATTAACCGATTAAATAAAATGGTAATTCAGACCAATCTCAGTCAAATATTAGAAAACTATTCAGAAACTTATCTAAATATCCTAAGTCAATTGAAGTGGTCAAATTCAGTCTTAGGTTAATTAAGGAAAACCTTAGGTTAATAAAACTATTAATTAACTTAAACTTTAACCTTTGAATCATTGAAATTTAATAAAAACACTTATCCCTAATGAATTTAAGAATGAATCTAATCATCGTCAATTAAGATCAAATATAATTAAATAATTAACTTAATTATTTTGGGTTAAACCTAATCCATGAATAAACCTAGTCAAAGGTACTAATTCATATTATATTAATAAACTTAAACCTTAAAATTTACAAATCCATAATTTTAACAATTTAAGTTAAATTGAATGAAATCAAACTCTTTAAATTAACTTGAACCAAATCAAATGAAACCTATATTACTTAATGGAACTAATTAAACATATTAAAAGGATTAATTAAGATACTTAAGGATCTTAGTTAGATTTTTTAGAAACTTCATTAGGATTTAGGATGTGGAATAAAGTGAGATTCACCTTAAAAAAATGAAATTGATTCTATTTCTCATTCTTGAAAACTTAAATATTCCTTTAACTCAAAAAAATGAACATAAAATGGGAATTAAATCATTAAGTCATTTGAATTGAAACCAACCTATGGTAAAAATTAAACCAATTGAAAATTTAAACTTAAACTTGAACTTAAAAGCATAGCAAAGACTTACAACACAAGTCCAACTTCTACACACACTAGATTACTTAGATCACGGACTCTAGATCTAGGTTAGATCATTCTGTGATTTTCTTTTAATCTCCTGTGATATGTTGTGCTTTGCTTCACATGGCTATATGGTGTATTGCTTTAGTCTAGATTCCTAGGCTTGTTTGCTCGTTTAACTAGATGGTAGGGTGTACTTTTTAGAATTAACACTATTTTCTACAGGGATTGTGTTAAAGGGATTGCTATAATAAATAAATCATAAACTTTTTGTTTGCTTGCAGGTGCATAAAATCTCTTAACATAGTCCATAGGACAGGTGGGCTTGGCAAGCAACTAATGCTAAACCCGTATGTTTGTGAAATAAAAACTAGTTTGTGTGCTGTGTGTATTTCCAAACATCTATTTCCGGGATTTAGGATTTCTTTTGAATTTTAAATGTAGATTTGAGCTTAGAATTAGGTTAGGATCTATGGGGTCTAGGATTAGCAGGAGTTGACCCAACCAGAAGATGGTGCGATGGTCCTATGTGGAACCCGATGGATGTCCCTGAAGAAGGAGACTTTCCTAGGAAGAAGACCCATAGATCTAAACTTGTAGTTCTAGGCCAGGTTGTATAAGGGTAGAACTCGGCTGGCCATTTTTCTTTCTTCCGGGGTGTACAACAGTACTCGGTTGCATTGGACTTTTTCTCATATAATTTAATTTGGCTTGATTTATTTTGTGTGCGTAATAGAAATATCATGCTTTTTTTAGGTTTCTTTCTATGGTGTGTTTGTGCTGTGATGAATGCTTGGATGTAGGCTCATAGGATAAACTAAATTTTCTACCTAACTAAATCAATTGAAATATAAAAATAAATACAACTCATAACCTTCATATGAAAGCTTAGGTATTAAAGAAAGATAAAATATGTAGCAACCCCTTAGTTGGATGTTCTAACATCATGCATAAATCATATTGTTTCACTCTTGATTAATGAAGGACTTCTATCCATGCTAGAAAACTTGGGCTTGACTTTTGAGAGCCTATGATGGAAGTACACCTTCTTCTATTCTGATTTATCCCATAACTCTTTTCTAATTGCATGCATTAGTAATAACTTATATTCCTATGACCTAAAATTAATCACAGTCAAAATTATAAAATTTGAAAAATATGCATTAGTTAGGTGCATCTTCATACCCTACATGATCTTAGGGATTAGGGAGTAAGGCTAAGTTTATAGATTTCTTTCGAAAAAAAGCAACAGCCCAGCCATCTTGCATTCATATGACTTAGCCTCATGGTTTTAAAATGTGCTTAGGTGGGGTTAGCTGGTGGCCTTCTCCAGGCAGGTTGTAAGTCCAGAAGAGTTAGGGATAGGCTAGTTTAGGTATTAGGGTTTATGGTGGCCTTCTCTAGACAGGTAGAGAAGAACAACCGATAATTCCCAAAATAAAGTTTGGTCGAGCATCTGATATGTGTCAGAAGCACCTATAGACTAGGTTCTGAAGCATCCTTTTTAGGAATAAGTCTTCAACCCTAGGCATTTTTTGCAGTCTTGTGCTGCTAAAATCTAAGCCCTCAATTTCTAAGAAAATGACAACTCAAAATCTAAAATTAAATCCCAAATTTGAAGCCCAATAATTGGATAGTTGAAATGTCTACTAGGTATCCCAGTATCAATAGACATTTCTTACTCTTTCCCATTTAACTCTTGAAAATAACTCTCTCCAATTTGGACCTCATCCAATTGCATTTCCAAAAATCAATCCTTTGAAAGCTATCATAGTAGTCTTTAGGAATAACCACTTATTTATTTCATCAAGAGTATTCTTAGGAAGAGACCCTTCATAAGATGTTATTAACTATAGAGTCTTTCCTTTATAGGAAACCATGATCCCAAGATAAAATAAACCCTATTTTACTTTCCCATGTAGTTCAGGGGAAAATACTCTGGTACACGGAAGACCCATTAGCCTTATGAGTCTTTTATTGAAATGATCGAATCCATTATAGGAGAGCATGTTTATCTTTTGAGATAATATGTTAATGCATATTTGGTCATCTAAATAAAATATTCCTAAACTTTATGTGGTGTCATTTCTTTTCTCTATTCCAGAGAAAATACCAACACCTACAACTCGAAACCTACAACCCTAAAAACCCTAAACCTTAAACCTTAACCCTAAACTAACCCTCATTAAAACCTAAAACCATAAAACTAAACCTAAACCCTAAACCCTTAAAACCATACCCCACTAAACCTAAAAACTCAACCCTAAACCACTCCTAAACCCTAAACCCTAATCACAAATCTAAACTCTAAACTCCACAAACTAAACCCTAAACCCTCCACCCTAAACCCTACTAAACCTAAACCCAAACCCTCAAACCTAAACCCCACCCAAACCTAAACCCTAAACACCTAAACTCAAACCACATGTCCATAAAATCTTAAAACCTAAACCTAAATTAAATAAAAACCTAAAACTAAATATAAAATAAAATAAAATAAAACTAAAACTAAAAGCTAAACCTAAACTTAAAATAAAAGAAAATATAAAATAAATTAGAATAAAATAAAGAAAAACTAAACTAAAAAAATAAAATAAACATAAGAATAAAACCATAATAAAATATAAAATAAATGTAAAATAAAAATAAAATTAAATTAAAACAAAATTAAAACCTAAACCTAAAAAATCAACTTAAAAACAAAACCTAAAAATAAATTAAAAATAAAACCTAAACCCTAAACTAAAAAAGACATAAACCTAAAATAAAAATAAAATAAACAAAATAAAAGAACCCTAAACCAAAACTAAAATAAAATAAACTAAAAGAAATAAAACCTAAACCTAAACCTAAATAAACTAAACCTAAAAGAAAACTAAACTAAATAAAATAAACTAAAAATAAACCAAAACCTAAACTAAAAAAATAAAACTTAAAAATAAACCTAAAAAAATAAACCTAAAATAAAAACCTAAAATCTAAACCTAAAAAATAAAATAAAACCAGAACCTAAACCTAAAATAAAATAAAACCAAACCTAAATAAAATTTAAAATAAAATCAACTAAAATAAACCTAAACCAAACCTAAAAATAAACTAAAATAAAAAATAAACTAAAATAAATAAATCTAAAATAAATAAACTAAACTAAATAAAATAAATTAACCTAAATAAAATAAAATAAAGTAAAATAAAATAAATAAAAATAAACTAAATATATCTTAACCTACTTGGGTTTTAATTTATAAAAAAAAAACTACTAAACCCTAAATCCTAAACCCTAAACCCTAAACCCTAAACTAACATTAAACTTACAACCCTACACTACAACCATAAATGCTAAACCCAAAAATCCTAAACCTAAACTCTAAAGCATAAACCCTAAAATCCTAAACCCTAAACCCTAAACCTAAACCCTAAACCCTAAACTCTAAACCCAAACCCTAAACCCAAAACCTAAACCTAAATTAACTAAATAAATTTAAAAGTAAACTTAAACCCTAAAACCTAATAAAAAGCTAAACCTAAACCCTAAGAATGGGCAAAACCTTGATCGTAGGAACATCACCATCAGCTCGGTCTAGATCGGCGGTGGGCGGCGAGGTGATGGTTATCTGGTGGTGGGAGATCCGAGGTGTCGTGGATATGGAGGTGGTGGTGGGCAGTGGTGGTTATGGAGGTGGGAGGAGCAATGGAGGTTACAGTCGTGGTGGTGGCGGAGGGAGAGATCAGGGATATGATGGTGGATCCCTCTACTCGAGAGGCCAGGGTGGTTCTGATGGGAACTAGAGAAATTTAAGAACGGTCGATCAGATCTGTTGCTTATAGAACTGTCTTTATAGTAGAGATGGTTTTAATTATCTAAGGTTTTTAATTTGCTCTTATGTGCTCATTTTTGATCTATGTCATCGCTTGTGTCTTACAAAACTTGGTGTGTTACTTGGTTGATGAAATTGAAAGAAATATTAGATCACAATTTATTCTATGTTAAAAACAAAAACCCTAAACCCTAAACTAAAACTAGAACACTATACCTAAAACCTAAACCCTAAAAACCCTAAAAGCATAAACCCTAAAACCCTAAACCCTAAAAGTAAACCCTACACCCTAAACCTTAAACCCTAAACCCTAACCCTAAACCCTACCCTAAACCTAAACCTAAACTAAACCTCAAGTAACTAAATAAATTAAAAATAAATCTAAACCCTAAAGCATAATAAACTAAACCTAAACCCCCAGAATGGGGAAGATAGCAGAACATCTCACATCAAAGCTCATTCTAGATCTAGCGATGGAGGCGAAGGCATATGTGGT
Source organism: Cymbidium sinense (assembly GCA_021442155.1). NCBI lineage: Eukaryota > Viridiplantae > Streptophyta > Magnoliopsida > Asparagales > Orchidaceae > Cymbidium > Cymbidium sinense. Next base: position 218,014,245 of record CM038214.1, on the reverse strand, counting down.
GGTCATTGTAGTGGTGGTAAGGTATCTGGAGATGGTGGTTAGGGTAGTGGTGGTTATGGAGGTGGGAGGAGCGTTGGAGGTTACAGCTATGGTGGTGGCAGATGGAGAGATCAGGGATATCATGGTTGATCCCGTTACTCAAGAGGTCGAGGTTGTTTTGATGATGCGGAGAAAGCAAGAATGATCGATTCTCTACATATGGAACTTTGTCTTTAATCTTTATAGTAAAGACATTTCTAATTATCTAAGGTTTTTGATTTGCTCTATGCGTGCTCATTTTTTGTCTGTGTCATCTCTTGTGTCTTAGAAAACGTAGTGTGTTACTGGGTTGATGAAATTGAAAAGAAGAAATGTTGAATCTAAATTTATTCTTGATTAAAAAAAAACCCTATACACTAAACTAAAACCTACACCCTAGACCTAAAACCTAAACCATAAACCTTAAATTGTGAACCCTAAAAACCCTAAACACTAAACACTAAATCCTAAACCCTAAACCCTAAAACCCTAAACCTAAAACCTCATTGAATTCTAAACCCTAATCCCTAACCCAGATTCCTCTTTGGCGATTTTGCATTCCTCTCAGTGGATTGGCCGTTCTTGGGTAATTGGTCTCTCTGCACTTCTCACTGGCGTGCATATCCTCCCATATGTGATGTCCTTGGATTAGATCAATGGCGAGGCTCGTCTCTCATCCGGCCGTCGCCTCGGCCTTGACCGCTTTGCTCTTTTCTGAGGTTTTTTTGGATTGATTACGCTAATGCACTGTTGTTAAATCATTCAAAGATGCTTTATTCGTAAGATCTCTAGTCGAATGCTTTGTTAATCTCATTTTGACATCTTATCGTGGATTAAATGAATGTGTTTGGTCGGATGTTGAGAAACTTGCTAAGCCCTTGAGTTCGCTTTGGTGGGTAAATTCTCCCTTAGATGCCCGACTCTTGATAATATTCGCTCTTTCTTTCATAGTTTAAAATTATACTTTCTCTGTCGATCCGTCACATTCTTATTCAACTTTCAAATGATTTAGATTACTTGGGTTTTGCTCATCATTCTTACTTTGTGCATAATTGTCAAATCTATTGAAATGGTCCCTCTTTGATGTCAAAGAGGAATCTCCCATTGTCCCTCTTTGGCTTTTTTTCTGCTTACACTATGTCACTCATCAAGTTTTTTTTGTTTCTTGTTGGCCTTTTGGTAGGCCTCTCCAAATAGACCAAGCAATGGCCACTAGATCTAGGCCATCTGCTCAGATTCTCGTTGAGATAGACATCACAAAAAAATATCCCAAAGAGGTTTGGATTGGCTCAAAAATTTGGATATAGTCAATTCAAAATTTTCCGTCTTTTGCTCATTGCAAGATTCACGCATGATCACTCAATGCTTTGTGCTTCATCCTAATCTCAAAAAATTTACCACGAATATGAATACCATTAATGGAACTGGAAAACCACTACTAGCATATGTGCCTAAAATACTCAAAAGAACCTCTCCTCTACACCTCCTACTCTAGTGGAAAACACTCGACCTTGGTACTAAAACGACCATTGAGGGGTGTGCCAATACCAATGCCAATTTACCTAACCTCACCCCTCTAGTAATAATGGTTTCCCATGATAGTTCTTTGCTTCATTTAAATCCTGAAAATCTGAATGGTAGCCTTATATTGGACACCCAATTAAACAATTTGAATGGGAATCATATAATGGACCAAAACAATGATGACCCTATGGCTTCAGAACATATTAAGAAAGATATTTGTATTACGAATGGTGCTAGAACTTCCCCATCTATTTCCCTTCAGAGTGATAATCAATTGAACCCAATTTCTCACTCTATCCGATCTGGAAGAAGGTGAAATCCCCTCTTCTAAAACATTGATAGATTCTTCTACTATTAGAACCCAAAATCAATCACTTTTGATGGAGATAATTTGGATTCGATAGACCCTTTCAAATTGTTAAAACAAAACCCTACAAAGCAAAATTTTCTAATAATAACCTCACTAGAACCACTGCTCTTCTTCCACCCCACACAAGTAATGTGTCATCATTTCTCTCCTCTCTTTCCTTTCTTTTTCCTTTTCCCTTTTGGTTGTCCCCTTATGATTAATTTTCTTATTTGGAATATCAGGGTTGTGGGTCTCTTCTGACATCGTGTTAGGAGTCTTTGTCGTGTTCATAATATCAAGTTACTTGTTCTTATTGAACCTTTCATTAATTCTTCTAAGATTGCTTTTGTTGCTAGATCCCTTGGTTTTCATAATTTCTTCTTCAATCTTAATAATAAAATTTGGTGCTTTTGGCACAACTCCATCACCATTTCCATCATTGATGATCTTGACCAATTGGTTAATGTCAAAATCTCCTTAGGTGACTTATCAACTTTTGGCTCTTTTATCTATGCTTCTTGTAATAGAATGGTAGGAACATCCTTTGGAATCACTTACGCACCTTCGCTTCCTCGGCTAACCACGGTTGGTTGGAGGTGATTTCAATACTATCATAGCTAGTTCGGAAGAAGGGGAGGATGTTCTCCTAACCTTCATTCCATGGAGGACTTCTCAAATATGATCCTTGATTGCAATCGATCGACATTGGTTTCAGGGTCTAACTTTGGCACAACTCTAGACTTTGGCAATGTCTTGATAGGACCCTCTTTAATTCTCTTTGGATCAATCGGTGACTACTACCATTGTTGAGCATTTGGCGAACTTTGTCGACCATGCTCCTCTTTTGATTTCCTTCAAAATCCCCTAACCCATCTAATCCCTCTCCTTTGATTTCAAAATATGTGGACCCAACATAGTGACTTCATCAATGTCATTCTCACTAATTGGATATGGCTTTCTGGATAATTACATTAAAGGTATGACTCATCTTTGGCTTAAGCTCAAAGACTTAAACAAAATCTCAATTGGTGGAACAAACACATTTTAAAAACCTTTTCACAAATCTTAAAGCTATGGAACAAGAGGTTTGTTCTCTTGAAGAGGCTCTCAAATCCCGATAAACTTGAGGAGTTGAACATTGCCAAGAATAACTTGTTAATTATCAAAACATGGAAGAAACCTATTGGCATCAAAAGCGCAAGCAAACATATTCGATGGTGAACACCAGTATTTTCATGCCATTTGTAATAAAGCGGAAAGCCTTAAACTCGATTAAGAAAATTAAGAACTCTAATGGTGAATGGATAGATAACATGGTATTAAGGATTCATACATCATCATTTCCAAACTTTATTAAATTCTAATCATTCGGAACTTTATCAAACACCCATCTTATCCCTTCTATGATTAACAATGAGGATAATCATTTACTCACTATGTGTCCTTCCAAGAGGAGATTAGTAATACTCTTAAGAACATGAACACCGACTGTTCTGCACGGCTATATGACCCACTTCTTTCAGCATTGTTGGCCATTTATTAAAACCGACCTAGTTGATGTTGTTACTGATTTCTTTTATGGCAATCCTATTCCCAAATACTTTTCAAGCACTTCTATTTTCCTTATTTCCAAAACTAACAATCTTGAATCTTGGGGCATTTTAGAGATTAGTCTTTGCACCTTTTTCAAAACTCATTGCTAAACTAATAAATAATAGCTTAGCCCTTTGCTTCCTAAAATCATCTCCCCAAACCAAAGCTGGTTTTGTTAAACACATAGCAATATCGATAATATTCTTCTTGCTCAAGAGCGGTTCATGACATTGATGTCCCTTCTAGAGGAGGCAACATCTTATTCAAAGCGGACATCGCTAAAGCCTTTGACAATCTCTCATGAGATTTTCTCTTTCAAATCCAATTTGTTTGGTTTTTCCGATAGTTTTATCCGGATTATAAAAGGTGTATCATGAATGTCGGTTTTGGTTATCATGAATGGTGAGTCCATAGGTTTCTTTCCTTCTAGCCATGGTTTGAGGCAAGGTGACCACTATCACCTTCTCTTTTATCATCGCTATTGAATACTGTCAAGGAGCCTTAACGATCTTTTTAATAATCCTAATATGTCTTTTAAAACTCATGGAGGTTTCCCTATTTCTCATCTTAGCTTTGATGATTTCATTATCTTCAAGCGGCTCCCTTCAACATGTTAAAACCATTAAGAACCTCCTAAATGATTTTGGTAAAGTTAGTGGTCTTTTTCTTAATGAAGGAAAATGTGGTTTTATTCCTTCAACTAAGATTCCTCCTAATAGACATAACCAAATATCCAGAATTATTAATTTTAAGCAAAATCAACTCCCTCTTAATTACCTTGGGGCTTCGCTTTTTAAAGGCCAAATAAGATCACACCTTTTGATGATCTAATTCAAAAATTTCTAACAAAATCTCGGTTTGGGAATTTCATTTACTCTCTTTCAGTGGTAGGCTTACCTTGATCAAGAGCACTCTAAATTCCATGCCTATATACCTTCTTCAAACCATTGTGCCTACCAACTCTACCATCAATAGAATTGAGCATCTCTTAAACAAATTTTTCTGGGGAACCAATACCTCCTCTAAAAGAATGCCGGTCATCTTGGTCTAAAAGTTGTGGTACTCTTGAAGAGAGGTCTGGATGTAAATCCATCAAAGAAGTTATCAATGCCTTCTCCTACAAACTTTGGTGGAATTTTAGGAGCAAAAATAGTCTTTGGGCAAATTTCATGACTTCTAAATATTGCCAGGGTAAACATCCTCTCATTTGTCCCTTTAAATCGGGTGACTCTCCTGTGTGGAGAAGACTTTGTTAATGGGATGCAGAATCCTTAATTTTTTGGGGCATAAATTCGGCAATTCCTTCTTTTGGCAAGATGCTGGAGTGGTTGTGGATCCATTGATGACTTACTCTACACTCACTCCACTTGCTATTAGAGTTAATTCATTCGGCAAAACCACAAGTGGAACACTAGTAAGATTACCGATTCTATTCCTTCCACTTCTTAAATATGATTACTAATATTCCTATCACTCCCAACAATCATGATCAGTTATCTTTAAGCTATCTCATAATGGGGATTTCATCCTTAAAATGTGTGGCTTCACACTAAAGACACTCGATTCTTATTATGTTCTCCAAAATTTGGAATAACAATATCCCTCTTCTTACTCTTCTAACTTGGCGTATCCTAAAAACTTTATTCCTTGACTCTTTGTTGTGGGGTAAAGGGTTTTATTTACCTTAAATGTCAATGTTGTTCTCATATTGAGAATGTTAACCATGTTTTGTTAATGGGGCTATTGCCTCTAAAATTTGGATTTGGTATGATCTATTCAACACTCTCAATTTTAATTGTTCTTTTACTTTATATCAACTTCTTGAAGTTTACTTTGACAATGCAATTAAAGGTCATATTAAAATCATAATCGCCATTACTCTTATTTGGTTCATATGGATGGACCGAAATGAAGCTAAACATCGTGGGATTCGTATGAACCACATGAGGATTATTGCTAGAACTAAAAACAAAATTTGTGACTTGTTTAAAGCCAATTTAATTCATCACAAACATTTTAAAGGCTGTAAATCTATAGCTAATAAACTGGGCCTCAACCTTCCAGGACCTTACTATCAAATGATAGAATGGTTTTTTGGAAAAACCTCTTGATCATATTATTAAAATTAATCGATGGCTCTGTCTCTCATAATGGCTCTCATTGTGGAGGCATTTTTTAGGATTCTAAGGGTATAGTCCTATGTGCATTTGCTTATCCCCTTATTTCCAAACTTGTCCTTATCGAGCTTATGGCGTCCACAAAGCTCTAGAAATTTGTCTTCAAAATGGTGGCTCAATATTTGGATAGAGGTGGATGCTCTTTTGATTGACCTTTTGACTTCTACCAATATGAGCAACGCTTATTTCTACCTCCTCAAGCAAACTAGGGCTCTTCTCTCTCAACAATTTTACCATCACTCATGTTTGGCGTGAAGGTAATGCGTCTTGATTACCTTGCAAATGGTGCGAGATTAGATAGTATCATCTTCTTTGATCAATCTACATTACCCAAATACTTTGGTCGGTTAACTTGGACAATTCGGGCTTCCTTATCATCTAATTCTCCTCTTCGCCTCCCTTTTTTTTGGTTTTCTATTTCCTTGTGTTCTTTATGGATACTCCTCATAGATATCATTGCTGTCTTGTGCTCTTTGCCATGACTTGCTGCCTTTACCCCTTCTCCTTTAGATGGAAGAATTCTATTTTTGGCATTTACAATATTATGGGGCAGATGTTGAACTATATGCACATCAATATCTTGAATTGGAACCCAGTTGAGCCTTGTGTTACATTCTTGGTTTTATAACCAATCCCACTTGGGACTTTAATTTCATTGATACATTCATTTCTAAACCCAGATAATTAACCATTGTTGGAGGAAGTTATCTTTTGATGGGCTTAGATTTTAGTACAAACTTCTTTATCCAGTTTTCTCTCACGACAATATGGCTTGGAGCATTGCTACTACTATCTATGTTGCTTAGCAACTAGTGTGCATTATCGGTTGCGTTTTATTTTGATGATTATAGTATTTCTTTGGCTGATGCTTACAGTCCTTGGGACTCTTTCCTCCCTAAAGGCCTAATTCATAAAGGTTTCAACACTTATCTTGAAAAGGATTTTGGTTGTTTGTTGGGCTTGGACTTTTATGCAGTAGGCTATCCTTGCTTATATAATGCCTAACCTCAGCATGCTTTCCTGCAAGGGAAGAAATTGTAATACCCTGGTCTCTTTTAATGGTTATTTTGGTCTGAAATCCTTGTACTGGAATGGATGGGGTTTAATTACCTTTTGGGTTTTGGAGGTTTGCTTCCATGGTTGTTTGTTGATTTGTTTGTTGATTTGGTTTTTTAATCCCTTTGGGTTCGGGCTACTGCAGAATTTTTCTGCTACTGCTTCTCCCAATTTTCCTTCTGCTATTTTTTGCTAACTTGCCTGTTACTGTTTTAGCAAGTTCTAGTTTTGGACCTTTATTGTCTTAAAATTCACCTTGGTAATGATGTCTCTACTTGGAATCATCTTCTTATTTTATATTCTAGTGGCTTACAATGTTGCATTAGTTGCTCGATGGGAGTGACTTTCGATTGCATTATTTCATTTTGGGTTCTTCTCAATTGTGGCGAATCATATTACGGTCATTGTTTATGTAATCCCCGCATCTATTGGGTTTGTCTTTGTTACCTTCTTGGATTGGAGTGTCATTTCGTTTGAGAGGTACTAGTCGATGTTACTTATTCGCTTTAATACTTTGGATGTTTGTGGATTTGGTTTATCGATTAGTTGTCAGCTACTTGTCTTAACTTATAGTATCCCTTTAGTGTTCTTGTATTGCAGATCTTGCCTAATCAAGTTCTACTTGATCTTAACCTATGGTTTGTATACTCTCAATGATTGTTATTATGGCAAGCTTTATTTCGGATTGTGATGAATTGGGATATTATTCTTTGCTATTATGAATATTCCTTCTTGGATGTTGTTGCCTTTTGCTGTCTTGTTTTTGGGTTGATTGTTGATCTCGATTATCGAATTGTGGCCCGAATCACTATTGAGCTCTAACTATTTTCTTGGGTGCTAATTTTAGTTGGTTGCGGTTCATTTCCTGTTGAGCTATCTTTGTTGCCTTTTGCCTGTTGTTTTTTGATTGTTGATCCGGATTATCGAATTGTATTTGAACGCTCTATTGGGCTGCTCTAATTTTACTTGGTGCTAATTTAGTTGGTTAGTCCATTTCGTGTTGAGCTATCTTTGTGTTGCCTTTTATTTGTCTTGTTTTTTGATTGTTGATCTGGATTATCCGAATTGTGGCGATCACGCTATTGAGCTTCTTTCTGCTTTTTTCTTGGTGCTCTTGCTTTTCTTGGTGCTACTTTTGGTTAGTTGCAGTCCACTTCACTGTTTATCTTTGTCTTCCTTACTTATTGCTTTTTTCCGGGATATTAATAAGGGGTTGTTTCTGACTTCATACCCAAGCTTCATTTATATATATATATGATTGGGATGGTGTTAATTATAGGCTCATTGACTTGATTAGCGAAATTTCACCAAGTTGTCTCCTCGCAATTTTCTTGTGGAGGGATTATATCTTGGATTGCTTTCTTTCTTGGAAATGGCTATTGATGAGATTATAAGATGGCTCACTCTCTTATGTTTATGTATTCTCATGTCAAGATGCATATATTGATGATATTTCTCTTGAATGAGACTCCCATCCTTGACTCTTAGCAATTCTCTATACTTTAGACAAGATTTTGCTTAGGTTTTGGGTAGTAAAGCTCACAAGAATAACAACAACTGGGTGCTACCTTCTCACAGGTTTGCTGGCTATGATGGTGTGATGATCTCATTCCTATTGGTTCTTGGTAGCTCATGTGATGTAACCCTTAAGTTTGGATGCTCATACTTGCATCTGCCTCACAGATGTGATTGAGCACGAGCCTTCTATCACAATTCCTTACTAACACTCATATTATATTGTTTCTTCAAACTTTTTTATGCAGTATTACCTTAAGCTCTAATCTCCCTCTTATTATAACTTTGGTGATTCTCTCTCCTTCTTTTTTGAGTGCTCCATTATCATGCATTCCCACATCCTCGAGCATTGGCTTTATTCTTATTTTAGCTTATTATATTAACCATCTTGTATCTTTTGATTGTTTTATGCTTTCTTTTACTCTTGATGTACTTAGATAGGATTTACTCCTTAGGGCTGATTAGCTCTTTGAGCAGTAGTTCTAGAGTTTATCCCCTTTAAGGACCTTGTAACCCTCTTTTTGTGGCAATAAAATACCCCTACATGGGGCTTCCCTTAAAAAAAAAAAACCTAAAACCTAAACCTAAACCTAAACCCACCCTAAACCCTAAACCCACTCTAAACTCTACTAAACCCTAAACCCTAAACCCTAAACCCTACACTACACCCTAAAAGCTAAAAAACCTAAACCTAAACTAAATAAAACCTAAAAAAAACCTAAAATAAAATAAAATAAAATAATAAAATAAAAGAAAACTAAATCTAAAGCTAAATAAATAAAATAAAATAAATAAAAAAACCTAAATTAAAAATAAAACCTAAAAATAAACCAAAAATTAAAACCTTTATTCTAAACCTAAAAAATAAAATAAAAACCCTATCCTAAACTTGAAAATAAAAATTAAAACCTAAACCTAAAAATTAAAATTAAAATAAAACTAAATTATAAAATAAGCATAAACCTAAACCTAAACCTAAAAAATAAACTAAAATAAAAAACCTAAACTAAATAAATAAATCTAAAATAAATAAACTAAATTAAATAAAATTAAAAAATTAACCTAAATAAAAATAAAAAAATAAAAAAAAATAAAATAAATAAAAAAATAAACTAAATAAATCTAAACTTACTAGTTTACTTAATTTAAAAAAAAAATCCTAAACCATAAACCCTAAATCCTAAACCCTAAACCTTAACACTAACCTTAAACTCTAAACCCTAAACCTACAATCCTAAACCCTAAACCCTAAAAAACCCTATACACTAAACCAAAAACCCTAAACTAAGCATAAACCCTAAACCCTAAACCCTAAACCCACAAAACCCTAAACACTAAAGGGTAAACACTAAACCCTAAACCTTAAAGCTTCAAACCCTATACCCTAACCCTCAACGCTAAACCCTAATAGAATAAACCCTAAACCCTAAACCCGAAATCCTAACCCTAAACCCCGAACCCTAAACCTAAACCTAAACCTAAACCTAAATCTAAAGTAACTAAATAAATTAAAAAAAACCTAAATAATAAAATCTAATAAATCTAAACCCAAGATTGGTAAACCTGAACATCCACAACTGATCCCAGATGGGTTGGAGGCCATAGGTGCTATCATAGTTGTGGTGGAGGATTTGGAGGTGTAGATATGGAGGTGGTGGGGATGGTTATGAGGCGGGAGGGAGGATGGAGGTTAGACCATGGTGGTGGTGGAGGGAGATGGATATGATGGTGGATCACACTAGAGGCATGGTGACGATGGGAAAGAGAAAGCGAAGAATGACTGATCCTTCACTGTCTTTATAATAGATTCTAAGTTATCTAGGTTTTGATTTTCTATGCATTCTCATTTTATCTATGTCATCACTTGTGTCTTAGAAAATTTGGTTTGTTACTTGGTTGATGAACTAAAGAAGAAATGTAGAATCTTAATTTATTTGAGTTAGAAAAAAACAAAAACCCAAACCAAAACTAAAACTTGAACCTCCTAAACCAAAACTAAACCCTAAACCCTAAACCCTAATAACCTTAAACCCTAAACCTAAACCTAAAACCCAAACCCTAAAACTTAAACTAAAAAATAAACCCTCTTCCCCAAATAAAACCTAAAACCTAAAATAAAACCTAAACCTAAACTAAAATAAAACCCAATAATAAAATAAATCATAACAAAACTAAAATAAAATAAAAAAATAAAATAAAACTGGCTAAACTAAACCTAAAATAAAATCCTAAACCTAAACCTAAACCTAAAAAAAGAAAATAAATAAAAAAATAAAAACTAAACTAAAATAAAATAAATAAAAACCTAAACTAAAATTTAAAACCTATATAAAATAAAATCTAAACCTAAAATAAAAATAAAATAAACCTAAAATAAAGTAAAATAAAAACTAAATAAAAAATTGAAACCTAATATAAACATAAAAATAAAATCTAAAAATAATTAAAAAATAAAACTTAAACCCTAAACAAAAAAAAACTAAACCTAAAATAAAAATAAACATAAACATAAACCTTAACTAAAATAAAATAAACTAAAATAAAATAAAAATGACTTAAAATAAACTAAACCTAAAGCTAAACCATAAATAAAATAAAATAAACAAAATAAACTTAAACCTAAAACAAAAATAAAACCTAAAATAAACTTAAAATAAAACCTAAAACCTAAACCTAAAAAAATAAAATAAAATGTAAAGATAAATCTAAAATAAAAATAAAACCAAAAAAAAAAATGAAACTATAAATTAAACTAAAACTTAAACCTAAACCTAAAAAAAATAAACTAAAATAAAAAAGGTAAACTAAAGTAAATAAATAAAATTAAATAAAAATAAAAATAAACCTAAATAAAAATAAAAAATAAAATAAACTAAAATAAATAAAAAATAAACTAAATAAACTTAAACCTATTATTTTACTTAATTTTAAAAAAAATATAAAAAAACCTAACCCTAAACCCTAAACTCTAAACCCTAACCTAAACCAAAAAACTAAATAAAAAACTCAAAACCTAAACTAAAAAAAAAAAAAAACTTAAACCTAAAATAAACAAAAATAAATAAACATAAACCTAAAAATAAAATAAATAAACTAAAATAAATAAAACCTAAACCTAAATAAAATCTAAACCTAAACCCTAAACTAAATAAAATAAAATTAACTAAAATAAACTAAACTAAAATAAAATAAAACTTAAAATATAAAATAAAAAATCTAAAACCTAAACTAAAAATAAAATTAAAAAAACAAATAAATAATAATAAAAAACTTTAATCTAAAAAAAAAAACTAAAATAAACATAAAAAAATAAACTAAAATAAAAAAAAAATAATACTAAAATAAATAAACAAAACTAAATAAAAAATAAAAAATAAACCTAAATAAAGATAAAAAATAAATAAATCAGATAAATAAAAATGTTCTAAATGAAGTAAACTAAAACCTAGCATTTACAATTTAAAAAAAACCTAAATAAACTAAATAAAATAAACTAAATGAACCATAAAACACTAAAACCTAATGACCCAACCCTAAACCCTAGGCCTAGGCCCAAACTAAATACAGAAAACTAACCAAAAACCACTGCCACAAACCTAACCCTAACCTGAAACCAAACCAAAACTTAAACCTAAACCTGGCAAAATCTTTAAACCTAAATACTGCCTGAACTGACCTGGGTTAACCACCACAACTGACCACAACCCAAACCACCAACCTAAACCCTAAACCTAACTACCTGCCAAACCCTGACCTGGATCTAAACCACAAACCACAACCCAACCATAAACCCACAATATAAATAAACCCAAAGCCTAAAACCTACATAAACTAAATAAAACCTAAAAATAAAATAAATAAAAATACCACCTAAATAAATAAAATAAAATAAAGTAAATTTAAACTAAATAAACTAAACCTAAAAATAAAATGAATTAATAAAATAAACTAAAACAAAATAAATAAAACCTAAACTAAACTAAAATAAAATACCAAACAAGTCCTAAATAAAATAAAACTAACGTAAAATAAAATAATAAACTTAAAATAAATGAACTAAATAAAACCTAATTGTAAATAAAAATACCTAAAATAAATCAATAAACCTAAATCCTAAACTAAAATAACCCTACCTAAAATATAAAATAAAATAAAATAAATATAATAAATAAACACTACACTATAAATATAAAAAAATAAGCTAAAACCTAAACCTAAATAAAATAAAAAAAAATACAAATAATAAAAAATATAAACCTAAAATAAAATAAAACCTAAACTAAACCTAAAATAAAATAAAATAAAACTTTAATAAACTATAAACCAAACAAAAATATAAAATAAACTAAAATAAATAAACTTAAAATAAATAAATAAATAAAAAATAAACCTAAATAAAATAAAATAAAATAAACTAAATTTAAACCATGTTTACTTAATAAACATAAACCTAAATCCTAAACCCTAAACCCTAAATCAACCTAAACACAAAAACTAACCCTTAACCCTAAAAAAACCTAAACCCTAAACCCACTAAACCTGAAACAAACTAAATCTAAAATAAGTAACTAAATAAATTAAAAATAAACTAAACTCAAACATAACTTAAATCTAAACCCAGAATGGGTAGAACCTTGATGGCAGAACATCAGTCAACAAGACTCTAGATTTGGGGAGGTGAAGGCAGGTGGATTATCCTTGATGGTGGTGGGGATGAGATCCTGGATATGGAGGTGGTGAAGTGGTGGTAGTTGTGGAGGCAGGAGCGATAGAGGTTCTGACCATGGTGGATCCTGCTACTTTAAAGGCCGAGGTGGTTCTAATGGGAAAACTCAAGGATGACCCATTTGATCTGCTTATGGAGCTGTGTCTTTAGAAAATTCAAGTTATCTAGGGTTTTGATTTGCTTATGCTCTTTTAGATCTATTCTCAGTGTCTTAGAAAATATGGTGTGTTACTTGGTTGATGAAATCAAGAAGAAGAAATTTGAATCAATTTGTACTCATTAAAAAATCATAAACCATAAAACCTAACCAAACTAAACCTAAACCTAAACCCTAAACCCTCCATAAACTAATCCTAACCCAACCCTTACCCAACCTAAACCCTAAACTAAACCCTAAACTAAAAAAAAAAATAACCCAAAACCTAAACCAAAAACACCTAAAACCAAACCATAAACCCAAAACCACAATAAAAAACTAAACTAAAATAAAACATATAAAATAAAATAAATAAACTAAAAAAATAAAATAAAATAAAGATAAACTAAATTTAAACTTGAACCTAACCAAAAAAAGAAAAAAAACTAAACTATCAAATAAATAAAAACCTAAATTACTAAAAATAATAAAAAAATAAATATTAACTATATAAATAAAATAAAATAAACTAAAACAAATAAACAAAAATTAAAATAAAATCAAACTTAAACAATAAACCAAAATAAACCCAAGAATAAATAAAATAAAACATAAACCCTAAACAAAAAACCAAACCTAAAATAAAATAAAATAAACCTAAACCCAAACTAAATAAACTATAAATAAATAAAACCTAAACCTAAATAAAATAAATCTAAACCTAATGAATAAATAAAATAAAATAAATTAAAAAAAACTAAACTAAAAAAATGAAACCTAAAAAATAAAAAATAAAAACTTGAAAATAAACCAAAACCAAAACCTAAAAAAATATCAAAATTTAAACCTAAATCTAAAATAAAAATAAAACTTAAACCTAAAAATAAAGAAAATAAAACTAAACTAAAAATAAACCTAAACTAAACCAAAAAAATAATCTAAAATAAAACCCATAAAATAAAATAAATAAACCTAAAATCATAAACTAAACTAAATAAAATAAAAATAAACCTAAATAAAATTTTAAATAAATAAACTAAAATAAATAAAAATGGGTTAAATAAACTAAACCTATTTAATTTTAAAAAAATATAAAAATAAATAAAATAAATAAATAAATAAATAAAATCTCTGAATTGCTTAAAAGTAGAAAAAACCACAAACTCTAAATGACCACCCTAGGCCCAACTCCCTGAGCCGATCAAACTTTCTAATACCTGAGCCCTACTAACCTACCACTAATAAAATACTAATAAACCCAAATCTTAACCCTACCACTATCTAAAAAAACCACTCTCCTAAAACTAAACTCTAAACCTGAAAAATATCCCTCACTCCAAACTGAACTTAAACTTCTTAAACAAATCTAACCAGATAACTTAACCTTTCCTCTGACCTCCTTAACCACAGGCCCATCTGGGCACTCCAAACTAAACCCTTACTCACTAAACTCTTAAAACCTACCAAACTAAATCCTGACCATAACTTTTAACTAAACCCTAAACTTAATTTCTAAATAAAAATACTGAGCCACAAAGAAACTAAACTGAGCCCTATATAATTCTGACCTAACTAAAACCTACAAATAAACTATAACCTAAAACCTACTAGATAAATAAACCTAAATAAATAAATACTTTCTAAAATAAATAAATATAAACCAGATAAAATAAACTAAATTAAAATAATAATATAAACTAAATAAAATAAATAATAAAATGATAAAAATAGGTAATGAAATTTGGTTTTCTGACTTTTTTTTAAACCTGAGCCCTATAAGATCTAACCCTAATGACCACCAGGCCTATAAACCCTAAACTGACCTCTGGGCCTAATAACCCAGGCCTGCCTGACCACTGAGCCCTGACCTTAAACCTAAAAACTGGCCTCTACCACAACCCTAAACTGACCCTAATCCCAAAACAGGCCTATCATCTCTGGGCTACCCAGGCCAACCATCACTGGGCCCTACCACTAGATCTTAGCTTAGATCTAGGCTGACCCTGACCTATACTAATCTCCAGACTAAATCTGATCACTGACCTAATTTCTATAAACTAGGCTAAATATACCTGGCAATAAAACACCCTACCATAAACCTATAACTCCTAAGGCCCTATAAACCTAAATACCCACCTTAATATATTCCCATCCAACTCCAAACCCTAAAAAATCCCCTTTGTAAAATCTACCCTAAAACCTGACTAAACCATACCCCAAACCTAAAAAAGCTAAAACCTAAACCTAAATAAACAAAACATAAAAATAAAATAAATAAATTAACCTAAACTAAAATAGAAAAATATAATAAAAGATAAACTAAAATCTAAATCTAAACCTAAACCTAAACCTAAAAAGGAAAAAAAAAACTAAACTAAAATCAAATAAATAAAAACCTAAACCCTAAATTAATTAAAACCTTGAACCCGAATCACCTTCCTCTCCCTCTCGGCCGCGACGCTCTCTGGCGATTGTGTTTTTCTCTTTTGATGTTCTTGTGGCTTGGCCAATTTTCGATCATTCTCGATCAATTTTTTCAATAATTTATCTCTGATTGGCCTCTTATGTGAGTTTCCCTTTGCTCTTTCAATGGTGGAGGAGCCACTTTTTGCGCAGCCGAGCTTATCCATCTTGGAGGCATTGGGCATCAATTTACATGAATTATGGATCCAAATCAACCTACTCTACTGCGTTAAGTCCTTTAAGGACCCATTATTTGGTAAGAACCTTTCCTAATGCTTGATTGAATTTGATCTCGACCTCATTTCATGGGATACTGTATGTATTCGGATCTAGAGTGGAAAAGTTGGTGAAGCCTTTTAATTCTCTTTAGTTGGTAAATTTTACTTCAAACTCGATAACATTATCATTTTTTCATAGCCTTAAAATTTCAGGTGTTTTCATTATCAGATTGATTGATCCTAGGAATATTTTAATTCAGCTCTCTAATGACTTAGATTATTCAAGAGTTTTTTCCCATCGTTGTTACTTTGTGTTTAATTGTCAAATGCATCTTATGAAATGGTCTCCTCTTTTTGATATAAAAGAGGAATCCTAAATTGTTCCTATATGGCTTGCTCTTCCTAATATGAGAATACATTATGTTACACATCAAGTTCTCTTTGTGGTTGGGGCTCTCTTTGGTCAGCCTCTTCAAATTGATCAAGCCACCACTGTGAGATCACGACCTTCTGTTGCACGTATTTTGGTTGAGATTGATATTACTAAAAAGCATCCTAAAGAAGTTTGGATCACGAAGTTTGGTTATAATCAAAAGTAGAATTTGAGAACTTTCCTATTTTGCACATTGTAAGATTCATGGCCATGATCATTTTGAATGTTTTGTGTTGCATCCTCATCTTAAAAAGAATAAATTACTGGATCCTAATCCTACTCTATCAAATAAAAAAACTAATAAATTTGCTTATGTTCCTAAATTCACTCAAAATGGGAATCATCCCCCTACCCCTACTCCTTTTCTATCCATTGATTTGCCTATTGGAGAGCAATCTGAGCATATTAAAAATAATGCTTATGAGGTTCATGAGAAGGCTAATGATAACTTAATTAACATTGCTTTGAATTGTAATAATTTGGCTCCTCAAGACAATACCTTGACTCGATCCTAACTACCTTTTGGCTAGTGAACCCAAGGAGACTCATATGAACCCTAGTGGTGATTTGAATGGAAACTTTAGGTTGGATCAAAATCAAAACAAATTGAGTTGATCCTTTGATGAAAGAACAAAATCTAAAAATTCGATCTTTTGATGATGGAACAAAATTTGAAAAGTAATTCTAAGCGAGCATGAAATCTTGCTATTAATGACTTCACAACCTCTCCTTCTCCTACTCGTGATATGCATGCTAACCCACTTTCTTAGCTTAATTCGACATTGAAGAAGGGAAATTACCATTAGAAATGCTTTGGCGTCGGGTTCTGAATATCATAAATCAATCTCTCTCGGATGGTGATACTTTGGACAACGATAGATCTTTTCAAACTATTTTTATAAAAAATCTCTTAAAGCTAGAATGTTCACTAATAGCTCCACTAGAACTACTAGATCTTCTATAACTTTCCATAAATAATTGTTTTTAGTTTTCTTTTCTTCTTGCTTTTTTTTTCTTTAGTTATCTCTTTTCCTTTCTTTCTTATTTTATTATGATCAATTTTTTAATTTGGAATGTTGAGGTATTGGGACTCTCATTGTTACTTGCATTAGAAGACTTTGTCGTATTCATAACATAGCCTTACTTGTTGTTATTGAACCATTCATACACACTTATAAGATCAACCATGTTGCTAGAACACTTGGCTTTCAAAATTTCTTTTATAATATTAGCAATAAAATTTGGTGTTTTTAAAATAATTTAGTCAACATCTCTATCCTTGATGATCTTCAACAATTGGTTAATGTCCACATCTCATTGGGTGAATTTTTTGCTTTAAGTTCCTTTATTTATGCTTCTTGTAATAGAGCTGGTAGGAACATCCTTTGGGATAACTTAAGAAATTTTTCCTCCTCAGTCAATGGTTGGGGGTGATTTTAACACTATTCTCTCTTCCTCAAAAAGAAGGGGAGGTTGTTCTCCTAACATTCATTCTATGGAAGATTTTTTTAATATGATTCTTGATTACAATCTGATTGATATTGGCTTTTTGGGCTCCAACTATATGTGGCATAACTCTAGACTCTGACAGCGGCTTGATAGTACTCTTTTAATTCTCTTTGGATCAATCAATGGTTACTTACATTGAACATTTGAGTTGAACTTTGTCTGATCATGCTCTGCTTTTGATTTCTATCCAAAATCCCTCTAATAGATTATCCTCCCCAACTTCTTTCAAATTCCAAAATAAGTGGATCCAACACATTGATTTAATGTTGTATCCATTAACTGGATGGCTCTTCTTCATCTGGATAATTCGGTTAAGGGCATGATTCACCTCTGGCTTAAGCTTAAAAGGCTTAAACAAAACCTAAATTGGTGGAACAAGCATCATTTTAAAAGCTTTTTGCCAATATCAAAAATATGGAACAATTAGTTTGTTCTCTTGAAGATGCTATTTTGACTGATTCTACTAAGCTTGAGGAGTTGAATGAAGCTAAAGATAACTTGGTTAAATATCAGAATATGGAGGAATCATATTGGCGGTAAAAGGCTTCTAGGAAACATATTGCTTATGATGACAGAAATACCAAGTATTTCCATGCTCTTTTCAAAAAAAAAAGAAAGCCTTAGACTCTATTAAAAAATTAAAAATGATAACGACATCACTAATAATAATGATATTAAAGATTATACATCATTTTAAAACTTATTAAACAACAACCCTTAGAAGCTCTCTCCAACTCTCACCTGATTCCCTCAATGATTACTAATGATGACAACCTTTTGCTTAATTTGTGTCCCATGGAAGCTGAGATTGGTAGTATTCTTAATAGCATGAACACTGATTCTTTCGAAGGCTACGACTCAATTTTTTTAGCATTATTGGCCTATTATCAAGGCTGACCTTATCGATGCTATCGCTGATTTTTTCAATGGCAATCCTTTACCTAGATATTTTTCTAGCATTTCCATTATTCTCATTCCCAAAATTAATAATCTTAATTTGACCTATCGACCTTTGCACCTTCTTTCATAAACTCATTGCTAAATTAATTGCCAATAGAATTAGTCCTACTTTATTTCCCCAACCAAATGGTTTTGTTAAAGGTAGAGCTATATCGACAACATTCTTCTAGCCTAAGAGCGATTCATGACATTGATGCTTCTAGAGGTGGTAACATCCTTTTCAAATTAGACATCTCTAAAGCTTTTGACAACCTCTCTTGGAATTTCCTCTTCCAAATTCTTCTTTTGTTTAGTTTTTCTGACTATTTTATCCACCTCATTAAAAATTGTATTACCAATATTTGGTTCTCCGTTATCATGAATGGTGAGTCCCTAGGTTTTTTTTCTTTCTATGCATGGTTTGAGATAAGGAGATCCCTTATCTCTCTCTCTTTTTATTATTACTGTTGAATATCTTTTGAGGAGCCTTAATGATCTTTTCAACAATAATCTTAGCATATTTTTTAGAACTCAAGGTGGTCTTCCCGTCTCTCATCTTAGTTTTGTTGATGACTTCATAATCTTTTGCAATGCCTCTACTCATCATATTAAAACTATTAAGAATATTTTAAATAAATTTGGTAACGAAAGTGGTCTCTTTCTTAACGAAGGTAAAAGTTGTTTCATTCTTTCCTCTAAAATCCCTTGTAATAGTATCAACCAAATCTTGAGAATTACTAATTTTCAGCAACAACAACTTCCTATTAAATATCTTGGTGCTGCTCTTTAAAGGTCAGAAAAGATCACATCTCTTTGATGAGTTAATCCAAAAAATCTCTAATAAAATTTTTGCTTGGGAATTTTATTTACTCTCATTTGGTGGTAGGCTCACTTTGATTAAGAGCACACTTAACTCCATGCCTTCTCATTCAAACCATTGTCTTGACCAATTTACCATTATTTGGCCTCCTTAACAAATTCTTGGGTTCTAACAATTCTACTAAAAGAATGCATTGGACCTCTTGGTATAAAAGTGGCACTCTTCTTG
Source organism: Cymbidium sinense (assembly GCA_021442155.1). Classification (NCBI taxonomy): domain Eukaryota; kingdom Viridiplantae; phylum Streptophyta; class Magnoliopsida; order Asparagales; family Orchidaceae; genus Cymbidium; species Cymbidium sinense. The sequence goes on along the minus strand of CM038214.1, from coordinate 217,994,541 downwards.
AAGATGGGATTGGCTATAAGCCAATCAGGAAGCTATCCTTTTCTATAAACTTTGGTGGAATTTTAGGAGCAACAATAGTCTTTGGGCTAATTTCATGACTACCAAATACTGCCAGGGTAAGCACCCTCTCATTTTCCCCTATAAAGTGGGAGACTCTCCTGTATGGAAAAGACTTTGTTCTATCAAATGGGAAGCAAAATCTTTAATCTATTTGGGGATTAACTCTGGAACCTCTTTCTTTTGGCAAAATAATTGGACTGGAGGTGGGTCCATTGATGAATTAATTTCTACCCACTCCACTTTGCTACTAGTGAACTCTTTAAATTATATAATTTTTTTAAACTACTATTTCCTATCATTCCTAGCAATCATGATCGGATCCTTTTAAGTTTTCCCAAAACGGTGATTTCAACCTTAAAATGTTTGGATTCATATTAAAGAAGCTCATGATTTCTCCAATGTGTTTTTTAAACTTTGGAATAACACTATTCTTATTTCTATTCTATTCTATATTTTGAAAAACTTTATCCTGTTGACTCCTTGATGTGGGGTAAAGGTTTTACTTACCTTCAAAATCTTTGCTTTCACATTGAGAATGTGAATCATGCATTTGTTAATGGAGCCATTTCTTTTGGATTTGGTATGATGATCTCTTTAATATTATCAAATTCAATGGCTCCTTAACTCTATACCAACTTCTTGAAGTTTATTTTGAAAATACTATTAAAGGCCACATTAAAGTCATAACTGCTATCACTCTTATTTGGTTCATATGGATGGACATAAATGATGCAAAACATCATGGGATTCCTATGAACCACATGAGGATAATTGCTAGAATTAAAAATAAAATCCATGACTTGTTTACTACCAATTTAATTAACTACAATCAATTCAAAGGCTATAAATTTATGGCCAATAAATTAGGTTTTAACTTGCCGGATCCACCCAATTGTAAAGATGACAAGATTGTTTATTGGGTAAAACCTCATGCTAATACTATTAAAATTAACACTAATGGCTCTATCTCTCAAAATGCTTCTAGCCGTGGTGGCATTTTTAGAAACCTTAATGGTAAAGTCCTATGTGCTTTTGCTTACCCCCTTAATACTCACTCTGTTCCCTTTGCTGAGCTAATGGTAGTTACAAAGCTATTGAGATTTTTTTCTTCAAAAGGTTGGCTCAATATTTGAGGTGGATGCCTATTCTGATTGATCTTTTAACTTCCACCAAAATGGGCAATATAGAATTGTACTACCTTCTCAAGCAAACTAGAGCTCTTCTTTCTCAACTCTATTTTAAAATCACTCATATATGGGGTGAAGGTAATGCATGTCTGATTACCTTGCTAGTGCTAGATTAGATGGCATAAAATTCTTTGATCAACTTACACTTCTAAACATTTGTGATTTGGTTAATTTGGATATCTTGGATTCCCTTACCTTAAAATTAATCCATCCTATTGGTTTGGCTGTTATATTACGTTTAGCGCATGATCAACTTCTTTAGTGTTGTTGTTTCTCTGGATTTTGTTGATGTATCTTTCTGATACCCCTTTTTGGTTAATTGCAGATCTCTGTGGCATCTGCTGTTGGATTAATTACCTTAACCTTTTTTGGGGTCTTACTGCTTTTGCTGTTTCAACTGTTAATGGTAAGGTGTTTCCTGTCTGCTGGAGGGAGATGTATTACCTTATGCTTTACTTTCTGATCAACAAGGATAGACTTCTTGCCATCAATATTTTGTCCTACTGTATCTATTTTCCATTATATGATTAAGGCTATGTTCTATCTCTTTTCCTTTTTTTGAAAATCTATTTTGGGGCTCATGACTTTGCTTTATCAATGTTTAATTGCTATATTTTTGTATAGCTTCATGATAGGCCCTAATTTATCTATTTTTCTCCCTTTATTATGGATGTGCCCCTCTTATCCCTAACCTCACCTCCACAACAGTAAGGATAGAAATTGTAATATATTGCTACTATAACTTCTTCTTTGCAGATTGGAATCTTCTTGATTTCCTTCCTATTTTTCTTGATGTTGTGGGCTTAGATCTTTGGTCAGCTCTGTCTTGAAGGATTTCAAAGATGGCTTTCCTTTGAACCACTTTTGACTCTATTGTCCCTATTTTTTTCTTGGATTATCTTATGGTGGGTGCAATAAATGTTTTGCTATTTTAATTGTTGTTGGATTTTTTGGGTCTTATGTCCACAAGTACTTTTGGGGCTTTTTTGATTGCTTTTGCTAACCTCACCTTACCAACTGTGAGAGAAACGCCATACCCTTGTTATTATTATTGTCTCTTTGCATTGGACTTACTAATGATTTCTTTCCAGTCTACTTTTAGGATGTTAGTTTAGCTACAAGCTGTTCTCCTTTATCTTGAAGGATTTCAATGATGGCTCCCATTTATTAACCCCTTGTCTATGTTGTACCACTATTTTTTATTGTCTTATCTTATGGTGGGTGCAATAATTGTATTGCTGTTGTAATTGTTAGCTGTTGGATTTTTGGATCTTATGTCCATTAGGCTACTTCTGAGGTTGTTGGCTATTTGTTGGCTTTATTTTTTATTGCTTTTGCCGTTTTGCACAATGCGGTGATCACCATGTTTGTGGTCTATCTAGCTATTTATTATTTTTTCCATCTTGATTCATTAGACTTGTCCGGATCACGTGATTATGCTATTACGTACTTGGAAATTAACTTATGCTCTATCTATTATGAATGGGTGGTTTTATGGCCCTATTATTATTCTTGTCTTGGTTGTTGGTGAAATGGATTATCGAGTTTTACAACAAGCTCTTGGGGTTGTCTCATGTGTCAGACTACGGGGCTATTTTTGATTGCTTTTGCTAACCTCACCTTTTTGGAGAAAGCCAATACCCTTGTTATTATTATTGTCTCTTTGTAGATTAGACTTACTTAATGATTTCTTTCGCTTTTGAGGATGTTGGTTTAGGCGCAAGCCTCTTCTTTATTTTGAAGGATTTCAATGATGGCTCTCTTTTGAACCCCTTGTATCTATATTGTACCTCTCTTTTTGCTTATCTTATGGTGGGTGCAATAATTGTCTTGTTTTAATTATTGTTGTTGGATTTTGGGTCTTATGTCCAACAGTACCTTTGAGTTGTTGTTGTTTTTGCCTTGTTATTTTTCTTATTGTTTCTTGTTTCCAACCTGCGATCACACGATGTTTATGGTCTATTTAATCTATTTTTTTCATCTTGTTTTAGTTAGACTTGTAGATCACTTTGTGATTATGCTACTTGGATATTATCTTATGCACTTTATTCAATGGGTGGTTTTATGGGCTTGCTATTATTCTTGGTTGTTGTTGAGGATTATCGGGTTTTATGCCTAGTAAGCTACTATTGGGGTTGTCTCTCTGATTGTCCTTATTTTTTAATTATTTGTGGTGGGGGCGACTTATTACACGTGGCCGTCCATCTAATTTCTTTGCATTCCATCTTGGCTCTGTTAGACTTCTGCATTTCTTGTTTGGGTTTGGGTTATGCTATCTTTCTTTACACTTGCTGGTTATTAACTTCTACAATGATTATTAATAAGGGGGTTGTTAACATCTGCATTGCTTATTCTAATTGGGTACCTTTTTCTGGGCTATATTCCTGGGCTGTATACCAGGATTGTAAGTTTCATATATGTCCCATATGTTTAGGATGGAGTTAATTACATGCTATTTGATTTGCCTTGGTGGATTTTAGCAGGCTTTCCAACTAGTTATTGCTTCTTTCCTCACTGCTTTTTTTTCTTTGTTTTCTGGTGGGTTTTCATCGCCTAATTAAACTCTTGGCTCTTGAAAAATAAGGTGGATCGGCAAAGATGGTTCATTTTCATATGTGTAGGGATTCTCATGCCATGGTGACTATATGATGATATTTACGCATGGGATCCCCTTTCCCATTCTGCTCTTGTTGTTCCTTTCTATTGTGTTTATGGATTTGTTTAGGTTTGCAGGTACTAAGGCTCAAATGACTTTTAACAAATGGTTGCTATCTTCCCACAGGTTTGTTGGCTATGATGGCTGTGATGATTTCACTCCTTTTTGGTTTGATAGTATCTCTTATGATGTAACCCTTCCGCTGAAGTTTGGATGCTCATATTTGCATCTGCCCCAATTTAGTGTGACTGAGCCTGAGCCTTCTCTCACACACTTCTTTAAAATCTTTCTCAGTTTATGATGTTTTCAATTTTCATTTTGTCTATATTACTTTAACTACTCTAATTTCTATCTTTCTACAATTTTTCAGGTGCATTTCTCTTGTTCTCTTGCAGGTTTGCTCCCTAGTGTCATGCATTCTCTCATCCTGAAGAGCTTTGGCCCAGATCTATTCATTGGCTTATCTATGTTAATCAATTTATATCTTTTGCTTTCCTTTACTCTTTTATTTTGCTTTTGGTTGTACTTAGATAGGGGATTTACTCTCTAGGTTGATTGTAGCTCTTGAGCAGTAATTGTGAAGTTTATCCCTTGTTAAGGACCTTATAACCTTCTTTTTGTGGCAATAAAATTCCCCCTATATGGGGTTTCCCAAAAAAAATACATAAATTAATTAAAACCTAAAAATATAATAAATAAAAAACCTAGATCAAAATAAAATAAAAACCTAAACCAAAACTTAAAAAGAAAATAAAATAAAAAATAAAAACTAAACTAAAATAAAATAAATAAAAATCTAAACTAAATTAAAAAGTAAAAAACTAAATAAGATAATAACTAAACCTAAAATAAAATAAAATAAAAACTAAATAAAAACCTAAACCTAAAAAATAAAACTAAAAATAAATAAAAAATAAAACCTAAACCCTAAACTAAAAAAGGACGTAAACTTCAAATAAAAATAAAATAAACCTAAACCTAAACTAAAATAAATAAAACCTAAACCTAAACTTAAAATAAACTAATCCTAAACATAAACTTAAATCATAAATGTCATAAAATAAACTAAAAATAAAAATAAACCTAAACTAAAATAAAACCTAAAAATAAACCTAAAATAAAAACCTAAAACTTAAAAATAAAAATAAAAAGCTAAACCTAAACCAAAAAAAAAAAAAATAAAACCTAAGCATAAAAATAAAATAAAATAAAACTAACTAAAATAAACCTAAACCAAAACCTAAAAAAATAAAGTAAAAACCAAAACTAAAAAAATAAACAAATAAATAAACTAAACAACAACAAGCCATTATCCCACTAAGTGTGGTGCATGAATCCTTCATCTCTATGTGTATTATGTCAAATTCTCATTCAATTCAAGTATACTAAGGTCATTTTATATACATCTTAACCATGTCTTTTTTAGGTCTACCTCTACCGTTCTTAACATAAAGCAAATCTAATGCATCTACTCTCTTAAACGGGTAATTCGACGACCGACGCTTTATGTGGCCAAACCATCTAAGGCCACTCTCTCGAAATTTTTCCCGAACATACACATTTCACATTTTATCTCTAAGAGTAAAGCTAGTCATACAGCATTCTCGCAAAACTTAGTCTCATGCTTCTTTTGTTATACATTCACCATAAATCATTGTGGGTCTAACCACCATGTATAAAATTTTTCCTTAAGTTTATGAGATACTTTTCTATCACACAATAGGCCAGATGCATTACTCCACTTCAACCATCCAACTTGAATTCTACTAATAACATCTCCATCTATTTCACCACTATTTTGAACAATAGAGCCTAAATATCTGAATCACTCACTCTTTTTTAATGACTTGTTCACCTAATGTCACAACACCATTATAACTTCTACAACTAAAATTACACTCCAAAAATAAACTAAGCTAAATAAAAATAAACTTAAATAAAATAAAAATAAATAAAAAAAATAAACTAAATAAATTAAATAAACCTAAACCTACGAGTTTACTTAATTTAAAAAAAATTAAAAAAATTAAAAAATTTAAAAATAAAAAAATAAAAAAATCGTAACCCTTAACCTTAAACCTTAAAACTAACCCTAAACCCTAAACCATAAACCCTAAACCTACAACCCTAAACCCTAAACACTAAATCTTAAAAACCTAAACTTTAAACCTTAAACCCTAAAACCTAAGCCAAAAACCCTAAATCCTAAACCCTAAATCCTAAACCTAAACCTATAATACCCTAAACCCAAACTAAACCCTAAAAACCTAAAAATCTAAGCCTAAAATAAATAAAACCTAAAAATAAAATAATTAAAAAAAAATCTAAAACTCAATAAAAAAATTAAAAAAAATGAAAACCTAAACTAAAACTAAACCTAAACGTAAAAATAAAATAAAATAAAAAAAATAAACGACCTAAACTAAACTAAAAAATAAAATAAACCTAAAAATAAAAAACCAAAATAAAATTAAAACTAAATGTAAAATTAAAATAAAATAAACATAAAATAAAAACTAAATAAAAATCTAAACCTAAAAAATAAACCCAATAATAAAACAAAAAAAAATAAAATTAAAACCTTAAACTGAAAAAAAACATAAACCTAAAATAAATAAATTAAATTAAACCTAAACCAAAACTATAATAAACTTAATTAAAATAAATAAAACCTAAACCTAAACTAAACCTTAAAAAAAAATAAGTTATTAAAATGGACTGGCTATAATAAAACCTAAAATAAACCTAGACTAAACCTAAACCAAAATAAAATAAAATAAAACCTAAACTTAAAAAATTAAATAAAACTAAATTAAGAAAATAAACCTAAACCTCTAAACCACCCTAAAAACCCTCACTAAATACACCTTAACCCTAAACTAAAAACCAAAGCCACCCTAAACTCCAGGCTACCACTGACTGACCCAACTAACCTAAACCTTACCACCCTAATAAAACTCCACTAAACCTACCCCTAACTAACCTGGCTAACTAAACTAAACCCCAAACCCTCCACCATAAACTAACTTAAACCTAAACCAAAAACTAAACTAAACTAAAACCTTAAACCTTAAACCAAAAACTAACCATAAAAACTAAACCCTAAACCTTAAATCCTAAACCCTAAACCTTAGAAACCTAAAAACCTAAACCTAAACTAAATAAAACCCAAAATTAAAATAAATAAAAACCTAGACTAAACTAAAAAATAAAGATAAAAGAATAAAACCCAAATAAAATAAAACTAAACATAAATAAATAAAATAAACCTAAATTAAAATAAAATAAAATAAATAAAATAAATAAAACAAACTAAATAAACTAAATAAACCTAAATCACATTATTTGCTTTTTAAAGAACACCTAAACCTTAAACCCTAAATCCTAAACCCTAAACCCCAAAATTAAACCTAAACCCTAAACTAACCCTAAACCCTAACTACTAAACCCTAAACCATAAACCCTAATCCATAAACCCTAAACCCTAACCCTAACTCGCAGCCCTAAACCCTAAACCCTAAAACCATAAATGTTAAACTACCAACCACTAAAACCTAAACCACAATGTGACCCTAAAGTTAAAAGACCCTAAACTCGTCCATCCCACTGGGTGACTAAACTCTAAACCCTAAACCACTAAAACCTAACCTAAAATCTGATCACAAACCCTAAATCATAAACCCTCCAAACCCTAACCTAAACTTGATTTTAAAAAACCTAAAACTAAACCCAATTGAGACCAAAACACCTAAACTCTAAACCTAAACACCCTAAACTAAACCCTAAACCCTAAACCACCACCCCAGACCCTCTAAACTCCCTAAACCACTCAGTTACAGCCTTAACTTAACTCTGAAACTCTAAAATAAAACCTAAACATAAATTAAAGAAAACCTAAAATTATAATAAATAAACAAACCTAAACTAAAGTAAAATAAAACCTAAACCCAACCCTAAAAAGAAAATAAAATAAAAAATAAAAACTAAACTAAAATATAATAAACAAAATCTAAACTAACCTAAAAAATAAAAAACTAAATAAAATAAAAACTAAACATAAAATAAAATTAAAATAAAGCTAAAATAAAATAAAATAAAACTAAATAAAACCTAAATAAAACTAAAAAAATAAATAAACCTAAACTAAACTAAAAATCTAAACCTAAAAAAATAAAATAAACCTAAACCTAAACTAAAATAAATAAAACTAAAATAAATAAAACCTAAACCTAAACTTAAAATAAACTAAACCTAAACTTAAACCTAAACCCTAAATAACATAAAATAAACTAAAAATAAAAATAAACATAAACTAGAAAATAAAACCTAAAAATAAACCTAAAATAAAAACTTAAAACCTAAACTTAAAAAAATAAAATAAAAAGCTAAACCTAAACCTAAAAATAAAAAATAAACCTAAGCCTAAAAAATAAAATAAAAATAAAACTAAATTAAAAAATAAACCTAAACCTAAACTTAAACCTAAAAAATAAACTAAAGTAAAAAACCAAAACTAAAATAAATAAATAAATAAATAAACAAATAACAACAACAAGCATTATCATTCATTCATTCATTGTCTAAGGTCATTTTATATATCTCTTAACCATGTCTTTTAGGTCTCTCTGGTTCTTAACATAAACAAATCTAATGCATCTACTCTCTTAAACGGGTGATTAGGCGACTGACGCTTTATGTGGCCAAACCATCTAAGGCCACTCCCTCCAAATTTATCTACCATTGCAGCTACTCCAACTTTTTTCGGAACATACAAATTTCACATTTTATCTCTAAGATTAAAGCCACTCATACACGAACATTCTCGCAACACTTAACTTAGTCATGCTTCTCTTTTGTTAACATTGCACAATAAATCATTGCAGGTTTAACCACCACTTATAAAATTTTTCTTTAAGTTCATGCGATACTTTTCTATCACACAATAGGCAAGATGCATTACTCCACTTCAACCATCCAACTTGAATTCTACTAATAACATCTCCATCTATTTCACGATCATTTTGAACAATAGAGCCTACATATCTTAATCGCTCACTCTTTTCATTGACTTGTTCACCTAATGTCACAACACCACCACTATAACATCTACAACTAAAATTACACTCCAAAAATAAACTAAACTAAATAAAAAATAAACTTAAATAAAATAAAAATAAAAGTAATAAATAAAAATAAATAATAAATTAAACTAAATAAATTAAATAAATCGAAACCTACCAGTTTACTTAATTTAAAAAAAAAGTAAAAAAATAAAAAAAATAAAAAAACCCTAACCCTCAACCCTAAACCCTAAACCCTAAACCCGAAACCCTAAATCTTAAAACCCTAGACCTTATACCCTAAACCCTAAACCGTAAGCCAAAAACCCTAAAACCCTAAATCCTAAATCCTAAAACCTACAATAATAAACCCTAAACTTGAACACTTGAACACTAAACCCTAAACGCTAAAAATCTAAAAATCTAAACCTAAAATAAATAAAACCTAAAAATAAAATAACTAAAAAATATCTAAATAAAAAAATAAAAAAATATGAAAATCTAAACTAAAATTGAACCCTAAACCCAAACGTAAAAATAAAATAAAATAAATGAAAATAAACAAAAAATAAATAAATACCTAAACTAAACTAAAAAATAAAATAAACCTAAAAATAAAAACCTAAATAAAATTAAAACATAACATAATATTAAAATAAAATAAAAACTAAATAAAAATCTAAACCTAAAAAATAAACCCAATAATAAAACAAAAAAATAAATAAAAATTAAAACCTGAAGCCTAAACTAAAAAAATATAAACCTAAAGCCTAAAATAAAATAAATTACACTTAAACCAAAACTAAAATAAACTAAATTAAAATAAATAAAATCTAAACCTAAACCAAAACCCTAAACTAAATAAAATAAATTAAATTAATAATAGACCTAAACCTGAACTAAAAAATAAAACCTAAAAATAAACCTAAAACCTAAACCTAAAAAACCTAAACCTAAACATAAAAAAAAAACCTAAACTAAAAAAAATAAAATAAAATAGAACTAAACTAAAAAAACCATAAATCTAAACCTAAACCTAAAAAATAAACTAAAATAAAAAACCTAAACTAAAATAAATAAACCTAAAATAAATTAGCTAAACTAAATAAAAAAAATCTAAATAAAATAAAACTAAATAAATCCTGGGGTTTGTTTGATTTAAAACAAGATCCCAAAACCCACTAGGCCACTATCCGGACCCTGAGCCACAAATCCTGAGCACTACCACTACCTAACCCAACCTCTTTAACCTCCTAGGCCCTGGGCCACAGGCCACACCCCTAAACTGAGTCATGGCCCTGACCTGGGCCAAACCAGGCCCTACCATGACCATGACCCTAAATAAACTAAACCACTGAAACCCACACCCTGGGCCCTACCAACCCCTTTAAACCACCAGGCCCTGGGCTCCCTGGGCCAAACCCACCCCAACTTTAAATCTTACCCTGAGCTGGGCCCTAATACTAAATCCCTGACCTAAAATGAACCTTCCTACCACCACCAACTGACCAGTAACTGACCTGGGCCCTGGGCCACTAAAATAAACCTAACTGATCTTTGCTGACCTCAAAACTCTACTCCTAAACCCTAAAATACCTACCTTTTCTAAGATCCTCCACTCCTAAACCCTCCTACCACAAACCATAAAACCAAAACCATCCCTAAATCTAAACTTTTCCTCCACTAATCCCTCCCCACCCTTACCTCAAACCCTCCATCTAAACTCCCTCCCTCCTGACCCTAAAGGCTAAAGGCTAAACCTAAACTAAATAAAACCTAAATATAAAATAAATAAAAAAAAGATAATAAAATAAAATGAAATAAAAACCTGAACTAAAACCTAAACTTAAACTTAAGAATAAAATAAAATAAAAAAAAAAAACTAATCTAAAATAAAATAACTAAAAACCTAAACTACACTAAGATATAAAAACCCTAAATAAAATAAAAACTTAACCTAAAATAAATTAAAAACTAAATAAAAACCTAAACTTTGAAAATAAACCTAAAAATAGATAAACTATAAACCTTAAACTAAAAAAAACTAAACCTAAAATCAAAATAAAATAAACCTAAACATAAACTAAAATAAACTAAGCTAAAATAAATTAAATCTAAACTTAAACCTAAACCTTAAATAAAATAAAATAAATTAAAAATAAACCTAAACCAAAACTAAAAGATAAAACCTAAAAATAAAACTAGACTAAAAACCTAAAACCTAAGCCTAAAAAATAAAATAAAAACCTAAACCTAAACTTAAAAATAAAAAATAAAACCTAAACCTAAAAATAAAATAAAAATAAAACTAAACTAAAAAAATAAACCTAAACCTAAACCTAAACCTAAAAAATAAACTAAAATGAAAACCTAAACTAAAATAAAAAACTAAACTTCAACAACAATAATAACAAGCCATTATCCCACTAAGTGGGGTCGGCATGAATCCTTCATCTCCATTGTGTCCTATTATGTGCCAAATGCTCATTCAATTCAAGTATACTTAGGCCATTTTTTATACATCTTAACAATGTCTTTTTAGGTCAACCTCTACCTTTCTTAACATAAGGCAAATCTAATGCATCTACTCTCCTAACCGGGTCATTGGATGACCAACGCTTCATGTGGTCGAACCATCTGAAGCCACTCTGTCTAATTTTATCTGCCATTGGAGCTACTCCAACTTTTTCTCGAACATACACATTCCACATTTTATCACTAGGAGTAAAGCCACTCATCCACCTAAGCATTCTCATCTATGCAACACTTAACTTTGTCTCATGCTTCTCTTTTATTGGCCAACATTAAACCATAAATCATTACAAATATCACCACCATCTTATAAAATTTTCCCTTAAATTTAAGCGGTACTTTTCTATCACACAACAGGCTAGATGCATTCCTCCACTTCAACCATCCAACTTGAATTCTATAGATAGCATGTCCATTTATTTCACCATCATTTGAAATAATAGAGCCTAAAAATTTGAATCACTCACTCTTTTTAATGACTTGTTCACTTAATGTAACAACCATACTATAACTTCTACAACTAAAATTACACTCCATAAATAAACTAAACTAAATAAAAAAATAAACCTAAATAAAAATAAAAATAAACTAAACTAAAATAAATAAAAAATAAACTAAATAAACCTAAATCAACTAGATTACTCAATTTTAAAAAAACCCTAACCTAAACCCTAAATCACAAAATAACCCTAAAACCATGAACCCTAAACCTACAACCCTAAACCCTAAACCCTAAACCTTAAAACCTTAAACCCTAAACACTAAATCCTAAGCTCTAAACCCTAAAACTCTAAACCCTAAACCCTAAAACCATAAACTCTAAACCCAGAACTAAACCATAAATAAAATACAGAACCTAAACTAAATAAACCTAAAAATAAAATAAATAAATAAACCTAAACCTAAATAAAATAATAAAATAAAATAAAATAAAAACCTAAACCTAAACCTAAACCTAAATGTAAAATTAAAATAAAATAAAAAAAAATTAAATTGAACTAAAATAAAATAAATAAATACCTAAACTAAACTAAAAAAAAAAATAAACCTAAAAATAAAAAACCTATAAAAAGTAAAAAACTAAACATAAAATAAAAATAAAATAAACCTAAAATGATATAAAATAAAACTAAATAAAAATAAAACCTAAAAAGTAAACCTAAAAATAATATCTAAAAATAAATAAATAATAAAACCTACACCCTAAATTAAAAAAAAATTAAACCTAAAATAAACAAAATAAAATAAACCTAAACAAAAACTAAAATAAACTAAACTAAAATAAATAAAACCTAAACCTAAATATAAAATAAACTAAACCTAAACCCTAAATTAAATAAAATAAAATAAATTAAAAATAAACCTAAACTAAAAAAACCTAAAAATAAACCTAAAATAAAAACCTAAAGCCTAAACATAAAAAAATAAAATAAAACCTAAACCTAAACCTAAAAATAAATAAATAAAACATAAACCTAGAAGAAAATTAAAATAAAATAAACAAAAAATAAACATAAACCTAAACCTAAATCTAAAATAAACTAAATAAACTTAAACTAAATAAATAAACCTAAAATAAATAAAATAAATAAAAATAAAAATCAACTTAAATAAAAATAAAAAAAATAAACTAAAATAAATTAATAATAAACTAAATAAAGTAAATAAACCTAAAACTATCATTTTACTTAATTTTTTTTTTAAAAAACACTAAACCCTAAACCCTAAAACTAACCTCTATAAACCCTAAACCACAAGACTAAAGCTAAAAAACCCTAAACCCTAAAAACAAACCCTAAACCTTAAACCATAAACCCTAAACCTAAACCTAAACCCTAAGCCTAAACTCTAAACCCTAAAAGCATAAACTCTAAAACCCTAAAATACTAAACCCTAAACCCTAAACCTGAACCCTAAACCCTAACCTTAAACCCTAAACCATATACCCCAAACCCTAAACCTAAACCTAAAGTAACTAAATAAATTAAAAAGCAAACCTAAACCTAAACCCTAAGAATAGGGAGAACCTTGATGATAGGATCATCACTACCAACTCGGTCAGATCACGGTGGTGGAGGCTAAAGGCGGCGATTATCCAGCTAATGGGGATGTGGGTCTTTGGTGGATATGGAGGTGGAGGTCAGAGCAGTGGTGGTGGCGGAGGGATCCCGCAAATCGAGACATCAGGGTGGTTCTGATGGGAACTAGAGAAATTATAGAATGGCCGATCCGATCTATTTCTTTTGGAACTGTGTCTTTATAGTAGAGACTGTTCTAGTTATCTAGTGTTTTTGATTTGCTTTATGTGTGCTCATTTTTATTTATGTCATCCCTTGTGTCTTAGAAAACTTAGTGTGTTACTTGGTTGATGAAATCGAAAAGATGAAATGTTGAATCTAAATTTTTCTCTAAATTAAACCTAAACCCTAGACCTAAAAGCTAAACCCTTAACCATAAACCCTAAACCCTAAAAACCCTAAACCCTAAACCCTAAACACTAAACCCTAAACCCTCCCTAAAAGCCTAAACCCTAAACCCTAAAACTTAGACCCTAAACACTAAAGCCTAAACCCTAAACCCTAAACCCTAAACCCCAAACCCTAAACCCCAAACCCTAAACCCTAAACCCTAAACTCTCAACTAACCCTTAACCCTAAGCCCTAAAAAGCTAAAAACTTAAACCTAAACTAAATAAAACCTAAAAATAAAATAAATAAAAAAATTTAAACAAAATAAAATAAAATATAAAATAATATAAAAACCTAAGTTAAAACCTAAACCTAAAAATAAAATAAAATAAAAAAATAAAACTAAACTAAAATAAAATAAATAAAAACCTAAACTAAACTAAAAAATAAAAAACCTAAATAAAAGAAAAACTAAACTAAAATAAAAATAAAATAAACCTAAAATAAAATAAAATAAAAATAAATAAAAACTAAACTTTAAAATAAACCTAAAAATAAAACCTAAATATAAATAAAGAATAAAACCTAAACCCTAAACTAAAAAGAAACTTAAACTTAAAATAAAAATTAAATAATGCTAAACATAACTAAACTAAACTAAACTAAAATAAATAAAAGCTTAACATAAACCTAAAATAAACTAAACCTAAACCTAAACATAATCCCTAAATAAAATAAAATAAATCAAAAATAAACTTAAACCTAAACTAAAAAATAAAATTGAAAAATAAAACTAAAATAAAAACTTAAAACATAAGCTTAAAGAAATCAAATAAAAACCTAAACCTAAACATAAAAGTAAAAAAAATAAAACCTAAACCAAAAAATAAATTAAAAGTAAAACTCAACTAATAAATAAACCTGAACCTAAACCTAAACCAAAAAATAAACTAAAATAAAATCCTAAACTAAATAAACTAAATAAACTTTAACCTACCAGTTTACTTTATTTAAAAAATAATAATAAAATTAAATCAAATAAAATTAAAAAAACACTAACCCTAAACCCTAAACCCTAAACCCTAAATCCTATACCTGACCCTACAACCCAAAACCCTAAACCCTAAATAATAAAAACCACACCCACCCCAGCTAAAAACCTAAAACCCTAAAACCTACAACCCTAAACCCTAAACCCTAAACCCTAAACCCTAAACCCCAAACCCTAAACCCTAAAAACCTAAAAACCTAAACTTGAACTAAATAAAACCTAAAAATAAAATCAATCAAAAACCCTAAACCTAAAAAAATAAAATAAAATAAAAATAAAAATGAAACAAAAACCTTAACCAAAGCTTAAACCTAAATGTAAAAATAAAATAAAAAATAAAAGAAAAACTAAACTAAAGTAAAATAAATAAAAGCCTAAAGTAAAATAAAAAGTAAAATAAAATAAAAAAAAAACCTAAATAAAATAAAAACTAAACATAATATAAAAATAAAATAAACATAAAATAAAATAAATAAAAACCTAAACCTAAAAAATAAACCTAAAAATAAAAAAAAATAGAACCTAAACCCTAAAAAAAATGTAAACCTAAAATAAGGAAAATAAAATAAACCTAAATCTAAACTAAAATAAACTGAACTAAAATAAATAAAATAAAACCTAAACCTAATATAAACTAAACCTAAACCCTAAACTAAATAAAATAAAATAAAACTAAAAATAAACCTAATCTTAAACTAAAAAATAAACCTAAAAAAAGCCAAAAACCTAAACATAAAAAAATAAAATAAAAGCCTAAACTGGGTTGAAAAAAAATAAAACCTAAACAAAAAATAAAATAAAAATAAAACTAAACTACAAATGAAACATAAACATAAACCTAAAAATATAAGCTAAAATAAAAAACCTACTCTAAAATAAATTAAATAAAACTAAACTTAATAAAAAATTAAAAATAAACCTAAATAAAAGGATAAAATAAAATAAACTAAAATAAATAAAAAGATAAACTAAATAAACTAAACTGTTGGTTTACTTAATTTAAAAAAACTAAAAAAAGAAACCCCAGACCCTAAAACCTAAACCAACAATCTAAACTGACCACAATTCAGACAAACAAAACCTAACCCTGCCATAACCTACCCACCCTAAATCTCCATACTGATCTGATCTAACCTGAGCCACTAAACCCACACTCCCCAGGCCCTGGGCCTAACCACAGGCCCTAAACCTCTCCTAACTGACCCTGGGCCCTGACTTCCACCTCCCCACCACTGAGCATGGGCCACTCAGCCCATGCTCCACCTAGGCCCTAACTGGGCCTGGGCCACTGGGCTCCCTGATCCTGGGCCCTCCACAACCTGAATCTAGGCTAAATAAACCTAAAATAAATAAATAAATAACTTAAATAAATTAATTAGTTAAAGATATAAGAACAATGAGCAACTAAATATTATAAAATAATAAACTAAAAATATAAATAAAAAATAAACTAAAAAATATAAATCTAAATAAAACATAATAAAGATAAAACTAAAATAAAAGAGCCTAAGATAATAAAATAAGACTTAAATAAACATGTGTCGGTTTGTAAAAAGACCCTGATCCCCAAACCTGAGCCACTGGCCCTGACTGGGCCACTGAGCCTAAATCTGAGCCAGGCCTGGGCCTGGGCTTTGACTCAAGCCACCAGGCACACACCAGGCCACTCCTAGCCCAACCTGGGCTCTGGGCCACCCCCACCCTGGGCCACAGGCTGAGCACTGGGCCCTAACCCACCCACCCAGACCCTGAGCTGGGCCACCAGATCCTACCATAAAACCACTAATCATGGGCCCTGGGCCTGAGCCATGGGCCTACCCACTCCACAACTTGAACCTGAGCTCTAAATAGATCTAAAGATAAAACCTAAAAAAGATAAAATAAAATAAAATAAAATAAAAAAACTAAGTAAAACTAAACTGACCTAAAATAAAATAAAATAAAATAAAAATAAACTAAAATAAAATAAATCAAACATAAACTAAACTAAAATAAAATAAACATAAGATTAAAGATAAATAAAATAAAAACTAAAAATAAAATAAACCTAAAATAAAATACAAAAAAAAACTAAATAAAATATAAACCTAAAAATAAACCAATAAATAAAACCTAAAAATAAAACCTAAATCCTAAACTAAAGAAAACCTAAACCTAAAATAAAAAATAAAATAAACAAAATAAGATAAACCTAAACCAAAATTAAAATAAGCTAAATTAAAATAAATAAAACCTAAACCTAAAATAAATATAAACTAAACTAAGCTAAATAAAATAACATAATTAAAAATAAACTAAACCTAAACTAAAGATAAACTAAAATAAACCTAAAATAAAACCTAAAACCTAAACTAAAAAAAAATTAAATAAAACCAAACTAAACCTAAAAATAAAAATAAAACCTAAACCTAAAAATAAAATAAAATAAAACTCAACTAAATATAAATAAAAATAAAAATAATAATAAACCTAAACTAAAATAAATAAACATAAAATAAATAAACTAAATTAAATAAAATAAAAATAAACCTAAAGAAAATAAAAAAAAGTAATCTCAAATAAATAAAATAAACTAAATAAACCTAAACCTACTAATTTATTTAATTTTTTAAAAAAATACTAAACCCAAAAACCCCCTACAACCTAATCTTTAAACCCAAAACCCAAAACCCAAACTGACTACATCCCTAAACCCCAAACCACTAAACCCTAAATCCCACAAACCCTAAAACTAAACCACAACCCTAAACCCCAAACCCTAAATCCTATAACTCTAAACCATAAACCCTAAACTAACCCCCTTTAGAATGGGAATAACCTTGATGGCGGGGAACATCACTCAGGCTCAGTCCCAGATCGGCAGTGGAGGCGAAGGTGGAGGCAGCTGTTATCATAGTGGTGGTGGGGGATCTAGAGGTGCTGGTGGATATGGAGGTGGTGGTCGAAGTAGTGGTGATTATGGAGCTGAGAGGAGCGACAAAAGTTACAATCATGGTTGTAGCAGACGGAGAGATCAAGGATATGATGGCGGATCCTACTCGAGAGATGGGGGTGGTTCTGATGGGTACTAGAGAAACTAAAGAATGGCCAATTCGATCTGCTGCTTATGCAACTATTTCTTTATAGTGGAGACAGTTCTACTTATATAGGGCTTTTGATTTGCTCTATGGGTTCCCATTTTTGATATATGTCATCTCTTGTGTCTTAGAAAACTTGGGGTGCTACTTGGTTGATGAAATAAAAAAGAAGAAATGTTGAATCTGAATTTATTCTTTATTAAAAAAATACCATAAACCCTAAACCCTAAACTAAATCTTAAATCCTAAACCTAAAACCTAAACCCACTCCACTAAACCAAACCACAAAATCCACAAACCCTAAACCTGGGCCACCTTAAATCAATCCACACCCTAAACCCAAACATAAAACCTTAAACCCTAAACCTACCACACCACCCACAACTACCCTACCCTCTAAACCACCCTACCACCACAAACCCCCCCCACCACCCTCCCCAGGCCCTAAACCCTAATTTAACCTAAACCCTAAATCTTGCTAACTAAACCTAAACCATAACCCTAAACCCTAACCCTAATCCCTAAACCTAAACCTTGAAAAAAGATGTCATTAGGAGTAGATCTAATGAATGACCTAATCCTAACATAGTTATGGAAGTTGAAGAAAATGTCTTCAAGAGACTTTCCCTTGATTATTAGAGATTTGAAATACCCTAAAACCTAATGCTAAGTCATTTTATAATACAGTATATTATAGTATAATGTAGCATCATATATTTGAGCATGTAATGATGTGTTTTTGGATGTTATAAGATGTTTTAAAATGTTTTAGTATATTATGGTATTGTGCCCTATAATTTATATTAATATAAATCATAAAAATATTGATTTAGTAAATCAGATGATGAAATTTTTTAAATTTGAAGTGGGAATTAGGTTGTAGTACCAAAGGTGTGCTATGCCACTTGTATTCTAAAAAGTAAGATTTTATGTTCAAAATAAATATTATATGTTGTAGCATAGTATAACAACATATATCATAATATATTGTTCTATGCATTTTAAATTCTTTTAGTATTTTATAATCATGCAGTCGAGCCTACACTAGAATTATTTATAAATATATTGATTTAGACTTTAAAATGGTGGAATTTGGCCAAATTCATAATAGGTAAAGTATGGTTTCATAATGTATTATTTAAATTTAAAATATGTATGTGATATAATTAAAATATAGTTTTTTATTAGATAAACTAATTTTATGATTTTTTATCTTAAGAAATCCCTTATGATGTGATACTCAATAGCATATAATATTATATGTTATAATGTATTATAATATAGGATGCCATAACATAGTGTAGCATCATGCATTATAGGATACTATTGTGTATTACTACTTATTATTTAGCATCATTTAGTTTCTTATAGTATGATGTAGTAGAGTTTGTACTGGTATAATTCATAAAATACTGATTTATAGGCTGAGATGATGGGATTTGGCCAAATTTAAGGTAAGCTTTAGGAAACATCATTGGGGGTGTGCTATGGTAGGTCATTTAATCAAAAGAATGGAATTTTGCATCCAAAATAAATGTTAATTTTTCAACCAAATTTTATAAAGTTTTTGCTTATAGTGATTCATTTTAAGGTGTAATGTAAAATAATATATTATATGAAAGCATATTAAAATATAATCTACATAACAATATAACTTCACTTATATATATGAATGTAGTGGTGTGTTACTAAATGTTATCGTACATTTTAGTATGTTTTACTTTTGTTATAATATATTGGGCCTAAACTCACTAAACTGTTAATTTGAAGGTTGAGATGGAAGAATTTGGCCAAATTCATGGCACACACCAAGAAGCAACACCAAAATTATGCTATTTTGTACCATTTCTAACAAAAGATAACAATTTTACATCTAAAGTAAACATTATTCATATTTTGAGAAAATTTCATTATTTATTCCTTTTAAGTGATTCTAATGAGGTGTAATGCTTAGGGTTTATTTTATTTTTATTTTTTTATTTAAGGTTTAGGGTTTAGAGTTTAGGGCTTAGGGTTTATGGTTTAGGTTTATTTAGTTTATTTAGTATATTTCTAATTTATTTTAGTTAAATTTACTTTCTATTTTTATTTAAGTTTATTTTTAATTTTTATTTAGTTTAGTTTATTTATTTTAGTTTAGGTTTTTTATTTTAGTTTATTGTTTAGGTTTAGGTTTACATTTATGTTTATTTTTTAGTTTAGTTTTATATTTATTTTATTTTTGAGGTTTAGGTTTTATTTTTTATTTTTAGGTTTAGGTTTAGGTTTTTATTTTATTTTTTTAGGTTTAGGTTTTAGGTCTTTATTTTAGGTTTATTTTTAGGTTTTATTTTCTAGTTTAGGTTTATGTTTATTTTTAATTTATTTTTTATATTTAGTTTAGGGTTTAGGTTTAGTTTATTTTACGTTTAGGTCTAGGTGTTATTTATTTTTGTTTAGTTTATTTGAGTTTAGGTTTGGTTTATTTTGTTTTATTTTTTTACTTTAGGTTTTTTTTTTGGGTTTATTTGTTAGTTTAGGTTTTATTTAATATTTATTTTAATTTGTTTGGAGTTTTTTATTATAGTGTTTAGTTTTTTATTTATATTTTAGTTTTTGGGTTTTATTTATTTTATTTTAGTTTAGTTTTATTTATTTATTTTTTTTAGTTTAGTTTTAGTTTATTTTATTATTTTATTTTATTTTAGATTTAGTTCATTTATTTTATTTTTAATTATATTTTATTTTATGTTTAACTAGTTAGATTTTGGGGTTTAGGGAGGTTTAGTAGGGTTTAGTGGTAGAGGTTTAGATTTTTTTAGTGGCAGTTTCAGTGGTTTGGTAGGAGAGGGCTCAGAGTTGTGGGATTTGGGTTTGGTAGGTTAATTTGTGGATTTAGGGTTGGGATTTTATTTTATTATTTAAATAAAGTTTAGGTTTATTTATTTATTTTTATTTATTTTAAATTATTTTATTTTGTTTTATTCAATTCTTTATTTTAATTTTTTTTTTATTTTATTTTGTTTTATTTTAGTTATTTTTTCTTTATTTAGGTTTTTATTTTATTTTAAGTTTTATTTATTTTATTTAGTTTAGTTTTATTTTATTTCTTTCTTTAGGTTTAGTTTAGTTTAGGTTTATTCATTTATTTTATTTTATCTTTATTTTTTAAGTTTATAACATTTATTTTTATTTTTTAAGGTCCGTACTTATAGTGGTCAGTATTTAGTTTAGCAGTGGTTTTAGTGTAGGCCCAGAGTTTAGAGTTTAAGTTTGGTTTAGGGTTTTGTGTAAGGTTCAGTGGCCTGGGTCTGGCTAGTAAGGCCTGGCCTAGAAGATCTTATCTTGGGCTCAGGCCTGTTTTATTTTATTTATTATTTATTTAGGTTTTATTATTTGGTAGTTAGGGTCATATAGTTGTTAATTTTAAGATTTATAGATTTATAGTATTTGGAGTTTAAGTTTTAAATAGTAGTAGGTTTTTTAGTTTATTTTATTTATTTTAGTTTATTTTATTTTATTTATTCATTTATTTTATTTAGTTTAGTTTTATTCTGGTTTATTTATTTTAGTTTATGTTTTATTTTAGTTTATTTTTAGGTTTAGGATCATTAATTTTAATTTATTTTATTTTATTTAGTTTAGAGTTTAGGATTAGTTTATTTTAAGTTTATTTTGGTTTTATTTTATTTATTTTATTTTTTTTATTTTTTTATTTTATTTTCTTTATTTTATTTTATGTTTAGATTTTATTTTATTTTATTTTTTATTTTTTAGGTTTATTTTATTTTTTTAGTTTAGTTTAGGTTTTAATTTATTTTATTTTAGTTTAGTTTTTATTTTTTATTTTATTTTATTTTTAGGTTTATGTTTAGGTTTAGGTTTTTATTTTATTTTTTTAATTTATTTATGTGTAGGTTTTTTTTATTTATTCTATTTTTAGGTTTTATGTAGTTTAGGTTTTTTTTAGACTTTGTGAATAGGTTTTGGGTCAGTTTGGGGTTTATTTTATGGTAGTGTAGTGGTTTAGGGTTTGGGTTTAGGGTTTCTTTAGGTGTATGGTTTATGGTTTTTTAGTTTTATAGATTTGGATTTGTTGGTAGGGGTTTTGTTTATTTTATTTTTTAATTTTTTTATTTATTTTATTTAGTTTAGTTAGTTTATGGTTTAGGGTTGTAGGTTTAGAGTTTAGAGTTTGTTACTTAAGGTTTAAGATTTTGATTTAGTGTTGTGGTTTTGTTTAAATTAAAAAAAAGTTTAGTTTATTTATAGGGTTTAGTTTACTTTATTTTAGGTTTGGGTTTTATTTATTTTAGTTTAGTTTAGTATATTTTATTTTGTTTATTTTAGGTTTAGGTTTTTTTATTTGTTTTGTCTTTTATTTATTTTATTTTATTTTTTATTTATTTTTTGTTTAGTTTTTATTTAGTTTTTTATTTTATTTTATTTTTTATAGTTTATTTTTATTTTAGTTTATTTTATTTTATTTATTATTATTTATTTATTTATTTTATTTTAGTTTAGTTTATTTATTTTATTTAGTTTTTTTTCAATTATTTTTATTTTTTGATTTTATTTAACCCCAAAAACAAAAAATAAAACCTAAACTTGAAAATATAATGTAAATAAAACTCAACTAAAAAATAAACCTAAACCTAAAGCTAAAGCTAAATAGTAAACTAAAATAAAAAAGCTAAACTAAAAACCTAAAAATAAATAAACTAGCCTAAATAAAAATAAAAAGTAAAAATAAATAAAATAAAATAATAAAATAAATAAACTAAATAAACAAAAGAAGAAAAGTTGAATATGAATTTATTTTATAAAACCCAAAACCCAAAACCTAAATAAAAGTCAACCCTAAACATAAAACATATTTTAAACCCTAAACCATAAACCCTAAACCTAAACCCTAAACCTAAACCCTAAACCCTAAACCCTAAAACCCTAATCCCTAATTAAATAAACTAAACCCTAAACCCCAAACCCTAACCCTAAACCATAAACCCAAAAAAAACCCTAAACCTAAACCCTAAACCCTAAACTTAAACCTAAACTAAAAAACCTAAAATAAAATAAATAAAAAATATTAAACCAAAATAAAAAATAAAAACATAAACTAAAACCTAAACATAAACTTAAACCTAAACATAAACCTAAAGAAAATAAAAAATAAAAATAAAACTAAACTAAAATAAAATAAATAAAAACCTAAACTAAACTAAAAAAATAAAAAACTTAAATAAAATAAAAACTAAATCTAAAATAAAAATAAAATAAACCCAAAATATAATATAATAAAAACAAAATAAAACTTAAACATAAACAATAAACCTAATAATAATACCTAAATATATATAAAAAACAAAACCTAAACCATAAACTAAAAAAACTAAACGTAAATAAAATTAAAAAACCAAACTAAAATAAAATAAACTAAAATAAGTAAAACCTAACCAAAACCTAAAATAAACTAAACCTAAACCTAAACCTAACTAAATAAAATAAAATAAACTAAAATAAACCTAAACATAAACTAAAAATAAACCTAAAACCTAAACTTAAGGAAATAAAATAAAACATAAACCTAAACTTAAAAATAAAAAATAAAACCTAAACAAAATAATAATTAAAATAAAAATAAAACTAAACTAAAAAAATAAACATAACATAAACCTAAACCTAAACCTAAAAAATAAACTAAAATAAAAAAAATCTAAACTAACATAAATAAAACTAAAATAAATTAACTAAACCTAATAAAAATATAAAATAAAAAACACTAAAATAAATAAAAGATATACTAAATAAATTAAATAAACATAAACCTATCGTTTCTAAATTAAAAAACTAAACCCTAAAACTAACCCTAAACCTACAACCCTAAAGAACCCTAAACCTAAACAATAAACTACTAAACCCTAAAGCCTAAACAACCTAAACTAAAGTCTAAACCTTAAACCCTAAACCTTAAACTAATAACACTACCTAACCCTAAAACTAAAACCTAATACCCAAAACCCTAAACCCTAAACCTAAACCCTAAACCTAAAACCTAATAAACCTAAACCCTAAACCTAAATTAAACTAAACCTGTTAATGTTAAACTAAACCTAAACCCTAAACCTAAACTAAAAAACCCCAAAACCCTAAACCCAAAAAAATAAACCAAATAAACCCTAAACTAAAAAAATATAAAACTTAAATAAAATAAAAATGAAACCTAAAATAAAAATAAAATAAACCAAAAATAAAATAAAAAAAACAAAATAAAAATCTAAACCTAAAATTTAAACCTAAAAGAAAACCTAAAAATAAATAAAAAATATAACCTAAACCATAAACTAAAAATAAATTTTAACCTAAAATAAAATAAAAAATAAACCAAACCTAAACTAAAATAAATAAATAAATACCTAAACATAAACATAAACATAAAATAAACTAAACCTAAACCTAAACCTAAAATAAATAAAATAAAACTAAACTTAAACCTAAACCAAAAAAATAAACCTAAATAAAAACGAAACCTAAACCTAAAAATAGAATAAAACATAAACCTAAACCCTAAAATAAAAAATAAACCTAAACCAAAATAAAATAAAATAAACTAAACAAAATAAAAACCTAAAATAAAATAAAATAAAAATAAACTAAAACCTAAACCTAAACCTAAACCTAAACCCTAAACCAAAAAAATAAAGTAAAATAAAAAACCTAAACTAAAATAAAACCTAAAATAAATAAACTAAAAATAAAATAAAATAAAATAAAATTAAAATAAAAATAAATAAAAAATAAATAATAAACTAAATAAACCTAAACTCTATACTTCATAAAAAATAAAATAAAAAAATTTAAAAAATTAAAATAACCTAAACTAAACCTAAACCCAATAAAACTAATCCTAAACCTAAACTAAACCTAAACCTAAACCTAAACCCTAAAATAAATAAAAAAACCTAAACCTAAACTAAACCTAAACCCTAAAATAAAACCTAAACTTAAATAAAATAAACCCTAAAACTAAAAAATAAACCTTAAACCTAAACATTAAACTAACCTAAACCTAAAATAACCTAAAAATAAAATAAATTAAAAGTGTAAATATTAAACCTAAATAATAATAAATAAACCCTAAACCCTAAAACTCTAAACCTAAAACCCTAACCCAAAACTGTGAAAACCTAAAAACCTAAACCTAAACAAAATAAAACTTAAAAATAAAATAATTAAATAAACTTAAACCTAAATAAAATAAAAAATAAGATAAAACTAAAACCTAAACCTAAACCTAAATATAAAATAAAATAAACTAATAAAAATAATTTAAAATAAAATAAATAAATACCTAAACTAAATAAAAAATAAACCTAGGAATAACAAATCTAAGTAAAGTAAAAACTAAACATAAAGTAAAAATAAATTAAAAATAAACAAAAATCTAAACCCTAAAAACCTAAACCTAAACTAAATAAAACCTAAAAATAAATTAAATTAATTAATTAAACCAAAATAAAATAACATAAACTAAAACCTAAACCTAAACCTAAACATAAACCTAAAAAGAAAATAAAATTAAAAGTAAAAACTAAACTAAAAATAAAATAAATAAAAACCTACACTAACCTAAAAAGTGAAAAACTTAAATGAAATAAAAACTAAATTTAAAATAAAAAAAAGAAACCTAAAATACAATAAAATAAAAACTAAATAAAAACCCAAATATAAATAATAAACCTAATAATAAAACTTAAAAATAAATAAAAAATAAAACCTAAACCATAAAGTAAAAAAAACCTAACGCTAAAATAAAAATAAAATAAACCAAAATCTAAACTAAAATAAACTAAACTAAAATAAATAAAACCTAAACCTAAACCTAAAATAAAATAAACCTAAACCTAAACTAAATAAAATAAACTAAAAATAAACCTAAACCTAAACTTAAAAATAAAACCTAAAAATAAACATTAAATAAAAACCTAAAACCTAAACTTAAAGAAATAAAATAATAACCTAAACCAAAACCTAAAAATAAAAAATAAAATCTAACCAAAAAAGTAAAAATAAAAATAAATTAAAACTAAACTAAAAAAAATAAACATAAACATAAACTTGAACCTAAACCTTAAAAATAAAATAAACCTAAACTATAAATAAACCTAAACTAAAAAAGAACTAATCCTAACAAAAAAAAAACAAAATAAACTAAAATAAATAAAATATATACTAAATAAATAAACCTAAACCTATCGTTTACTTAATTTTAAAAAAACCTAAACCCTAAAACTAACCCTAAACCTACAACCCTAAAGCTACAACCCTAAACCTTGAACCCTAAACCCTAAACTAACCCTAAACCTAAACTTAAACTAACCTAAACCCTAAATTAATCTTAAACCATAAACACTAAACCTTAAACCTTAAACTAAACACTAAACTTAAACCTTAAACCTAAACCCTAACCCTAACCATAAACCCAAAACCTAACACCCAAAACCCTAAAACTCTAAACCCTAAATTCTAAACTAACCTTTAACCCTAAACCTAAACCTAAAACTAAATCATAAAGAATAAACTAAACTATAAATTAACCTAAACCTTGCTAACCATATACCCTAAACCCTAAAAACCTTAAAACTAAACACTAAAGTTTAAATCCTAAACCTAAACCCAAAACCTTAAACTTAAACCCTAAAACCTAAACCCTAAACCTAAACCCTAAAAGTATAAACCCTAAAACCCTAAACTCAACTTAAACTTAAACCCTAAACACTAAACCTAAACTCAACTCCTAAAACCTAACCCTAAACCCTAAACCCTAAACCCTAAGCCCCAAAACCTAAACCTAAAGCTAAACCCTAAACTTTAAAAACCTAAACCCTAAACTCTAAACTAACCATAAACCCTAAACCCTAAAAGCATTAAACACTAAAGCCTAAAGCCTAAAGATTAAACCCTAAACCCTAAACTGTAAACAATATACCCTAAAAACCCTAAACCATAAAGCCTAAACACTAAACCCTAAACCCTAAACTTTAAACCCTAAAAACTTAAAAACATAAACCTAAACTAAATAAAACCTAAAAATAAAATAATTAAAAAAACCTAAACCTATTAAAATAATAAATAAAATAAAATAAAGACCTAAACCAAAACCTAAACTTAAAAAAAATAAAATAACATAAAAAGTAAAAATAAACTAAAATAAAATAAATAAAGACTGAAACTAAACTAAAAATAAAATATACCTAAGAATATAAAACCTAAATAAAATAAAAAATTAAACGTAAATTAAAAATAAAATAAACATAAAATAAAATTAAATAAAAACTAAATAAAAACCTAAACCCAAAAAATAAACCTAAAAATAAATTAAAAATAAAACCTAAACTCTAATCTAAAAAATAAACTAAACTTAAAATAAAAATAAGATAAACAACAAAAAATAAACCTAAACCTAAACTAAAATAAATAAAGCCTAAACCTAAACCTAAACTTAAAAATAAAACCTAAAATAAGCTTAAAATAAAAACCTAAAACCTAAACCTAAAAAATAAAATAAAAACCTAAACCTAAAAATAAAAAATAAAACCTAAACCTATAAAATAAAATAAAAATAAAACTCAACTTAAAAATAAAGTTAAACCTAAACCTAAACCTAAAAAAATAAACTAAAATAAAAACCTTAAACTAAAAATAAATAAACTTAAAATAAATATACTAAACTAAATAAAAAAATAAATAAAAATAATAATAAAAAAGAAAATAAACTAATATAAATAAAAAATAAACTAAATAAACCTAAACCTACCGGTTTACTTAATTTTTTTTTTAAAAAACCTTAAACCCTAAATCCTAATCCCTAAACCCTAAACCCTAAACCTACAACTCTAAACCCTAAAAAACCCTAAACCCTAAATCCTAAACCCCAAACCCTAAACCTAAACCTAAAGTAACTAAATAAATTAGAAAATAAACCTAAAACCTAAAACCTAATAAGCTTAAACCCCAAGAATGGGCAGAACCTTGACAGTAGGAACATCTCCATCAACGAGGCTTAGTCTAGATCTAGCGGTGGAGGCGAAGGTGGAGGTGGTGGTTATTGCAGTGGTACTGGGTTATCTGGAGGTGATGGTGGATATGAAGGTGGTCATTGGAGCAGTGGTGGTTATGGTGGGAGGAGCGATGGAGGTTACAACTATGGTGGTGGCGAGGGAGAGATCGGGGATATGATGGTGGATCCCGCTAGTAGAGAGGCTGGGGTGGTTCTGATGGGAACTGGAGAAAATGAAGATCTGCCAATCCGATCTGCTGTGTATGGAATGGTGTCTTTACAATAGAGACAGTTCTAGTTATCTAGGGTTTTTGATTTGCTCTATGCGTTCTCATTTTTTATCTATGTTGTCACTTGTGTCTTAGAAAACTTAGTGTATTACTTGGTTGATGAAATCAAAAAGAAGAAATGTTAAATTTAAATTTGTTCTCTATTAAAAAAAATAAAAAACCTAAACCTTAAACTAAAACCTGAACCCTAAACCTAAAAGCTAAACCCTAAACCTTAAACTAAAACTTGAATCATAAACCTAAACCCTAAACCCTAAACCCTAAACCTTAAAACCCTAAAACCTAAACCCTAAACCCTAAACCCTAAACCCTAAAACCTAAAACCCTAAACCCTAAATCCTAAAACATAAACCCTAAACCCTAAACCCTAAATAAATAATAAATAAACTAAATATACAAAATAAACCTAAACCTACTGGTTTACTTAATTTAGAAAAGAAAAACCTTAAACCCTAAATCCTAAACCCTAAAAATAACCTTAAACCCAAAATCCTAAACCTACAACCTGGCTAAATAACAATCAGAATGAAAATAAACTCGAGAACTACATTCTTATTTCTATTTTTGACAAGTTTTACAACATCGCTATCTTTTCTAATAAACTAGGTTAAATCCTTTTTAAGCTCTCTTACAATGGTGATTTCATTCTTAAAGAGGTTTGGAATTTTATTAGAAATAAATAGAACACCTCTAATGTTTTCATTAAACTTTGGAATAATATCATTCCCCTTTATTATTCAGTTTTAGCTTGGAGGATTTTGAATAACTTCATCCTAGTTGATTCCTTGCTCTGGTTAAAGGGGTTTTACTTACCTTATAAGTGATATTGTTGCTTTCATATTGAAAATGTTAATTATGTTGTTTTGTCAATGGTACTATTGCTTCTAAACTTTGGATATGGTATGATGATTTATTTAACACTAACTATTTTCATGACTCTCTTTCATTATATCAACTTCTTGATGTTTGTTTCCATAAAATTGTGAAAGGTTATATCAAAGTTTTAATTGCTATTACCCTAAACCCAAAACTATAAACCCTAATCTAACCCTAAAACCTAAGCTAACCCTAAACCCTAAAACCTAAATCCTAAACCCTAAACCCTAAAACCCTAAATTCTAAAATAAAAATAAAACTAAACTAAAAAATAAACATAAACCTAAACCTAAAACTAAAAAATAAACAAAAATAAAAATGAAACTAAAATAAATAAGCCTAAAATAAATAAACAAAAAAAAAATAAAATAATAAAATAAAATAAAATAAATAAATAAATAAACTAAATAAAATAAATAATCCTAAACCAATTAGTTTACTGAATTTAAAAAAAAATCCTAAACCCTATACCCTAAATCTTAAACCCTAAACTCTAAAACCAACCCTAAACCGTAAACCCTAAACCCTAAAAAACCCTAAACTTTAAGCCTTAAAATTAACACTAAACCCTAAACCTTAAACCCTAAACTTACAACCCTAAACCGTGAACCCTAAACCCTAAACCATAAACCCCAAAGCCTAAACCTAAACCTAAACCTAAACCCTAAACCATAAAAACTTAAAAACCTAAAACTAAACTAAATAAAACCTAAAAATAAAATAGATAAAAAAACTAAACCTAAATAAAATTAAGTAAAATAAAATGTAAACTAAAACTTAAACCTAAACTTAACCTAAACCTAAAAATAAGATAAAATGAAAACTAAACAAAAATAAAATAAATAAAAACCTAAAGTAAACTAAAAAATAAGATAAAACTTAAAATAAAAAAACCTAAATAAAAAATATAAACCTAAAATAAAATTAAAATAAACCTAAAATAAAATAAAATAAAAACTAAATAAAAACCTAAACCCAAAAGATAAACCTAAAAATAAAACATAAAAATATATAAAAAATAAAACCTAAACCCTAAACTAAAAACAAAAACCTAAACCAAAAATAACCAAAATAAAATTAACCTAAACCAAAAATAAAATAAACTAAACCAAAATAAATAAAACCTAAACCTAAGCCTAAACCTTAAACTAATAAAATAAACCTAAACTAAAAATAAACGTAAACTAAAAAATAAAACCTAGAAATAAACCTAAAATAAAAACCTAAAACCTAAAGCTAGAAAAATAAAATGAAAACCTAAACCTAAACCTAAAAATAAAAAATAAAACCCTAAACCTAAAAAATAAAATAAAAATAAAACTAAACTAAAAAAATATACATAAACCTAAACCTAAACCTAAAAAATAAACTAAAATAAATAAACCTAAAATAATTAAACTAAACTAAATAAAAATAAAAAAATAAACTTAAATAAAAAATTAAAATAAAGAAAAATAAATAAAAAATAAACTAAATAAACTTAATCCTGTGGTTACTTAAATTTAGAAAAAAACCCTAAACTCTAAACCCTAAACCCTAAATCTTAAACCCTAAACCCATAACCCTAAAACTAACCCTACACCCTAAACCTAAAACCCTAAACCCTAAACCCTAAACTAACCCTAAACCCTAAACCTAAACCCTAAACCCTAAACCCTAAATATTAAAACCCTAAACCCTAAATGCTAACTAACCTAAACCTAAACCTAAAACCCTAAACCTAAAGCTTAAACTCTAAATCCTAAACCCTAAACTAACCTTAAACCCTAGGCTAACCCTAAACCCTAAACACTAAAACCCCTAAACCTTAAACCCTAAACTCTAAACCCTAAACCCTAAACCATAAACATTAAACCTTAAAACCTAAACTAAAAACCCTAAAAAACCCTAAACCCTAAATCCTAATCCCTAACCCTAAACCTTAAACCTTAAACCCTAAGCCCAAAATCCTAAATCTTAACCCTAAACCTTAAACCCTAAACCTAAATCCCTAAACCTAAACTTAAATAAACTAATAAATTAAAAAATAAACCTAAATCCTAAAACTTAATAAACCTAAACCTAAAACTAAACCCTATGAATGTAACCTGATGACATGAACATCACCCCAACCAAGCTCGGCCTAGATTTGGTTGTGGAGGAAAAGGTGGAGGCGGTTATCGTAGTGGAGGTGGGGATCTGAGGATATGGAGGTGGTGATCGGAGCAGTGGTGGTTATGGAGGTGAGAGGAGCAACGGAGGTTACAGCTGTGGTGGTGGTGGAGGAAGAGATCAAGGATATAATTTGGACCCCGCTACTCAAAAGGTCAGGGTGGTTCTGATAGGAACTAGAGAACCGAGAATAGCCGATCGATCTCCCCGCTATGGAACTATGTCTTTATAATTGAGATAATTCTAGTTATCTAAGGTTTTTGATTTGCTCTAAGCGTGCTCATTTTTTATCTATGTCGTTGCTTATGTCTTAGAGAACTTGGTGTGTTACTTGGTTGATTAAATCAAAGAAGAAATGTTCAATCTGAATTTAGTCTCTGTAAAAAAAAAAAAAAACCCCTAAACCCTAAATTATAACTTGAACTCTAAACCTAAAACCTAAACCATAAACCTTAAACCCTAAAAATTAAAAAAAAAAAAATAAAAAAGACCTAACACTAAACCCTAAACCCTAAAACTAACCCTAAACCCTAAACCCTAAACACTAAAACCATAAACCCCAAATCCTAAACCCTAAACCCTAAGCCCTAACCTTAATAAAGCACTAATAAAATACTAAGCGAAACTAACTAAAACTAAAACTAATAAATAATAAACTAAAACTGATAAACTTATAAAAAACAAAAACTAATAATAAACTAAAATAAAAACTAATAAAATAAACTAAACTAAACTAATTAAATAATAACTAGAAATCTAGTAAACTAATAATAACAAAAACTAACTAAACTAATAAACAAACTAATAGCTAAATTAAACATAAACAAAAAAACCCAACTAATAAACTAACTAAAAATAAACTAAACTAATAAAACTAATAAAAACTAAACTAAACCTAAACTAATAACTAAAACTAAACTAATAAACTAACTAAACTAAACCCTAATAAATAAGTAACTAATTATAATAGCTAACTAATAAACCTAAACCCTAAACACAAATAACCTAATAAATAACTAATTAATAATAAAACTAAACCCAATAACTAAACTAATAATAACTAAACTAACTATACTAAAACTAATAAACTAACTAAATAACTAATAAATAACTAATAATAATAACTAACTAACAATAAAAACTAATAACTAAATAAACCTAATAATAAACTAACTAAATAATAAAAAATAAAACTAATAATAAAACAAAAAAACTAATAATCTAAAACTAAATAACTAATAATAACTAACACTAAACTAATAAACTAATAATAACTAAACTAAATATAACTAATAACTAAACTAATAATAATAAAAAACTAAACTAATAATAAACTAAATAATAAATATAACCTAAATAAATAAACTAAACCTAATAATAATAATAAAACCTTATAAACTAACTAATAATAATAAACTAATAAAACTAACTAAACTAATAAACTAATTAGTAATAATAATAATAAATAAACTAAACTAAAAGCTAATAATAACTAAAAAAACACTAAATAATAATAAAACTTAATAACATAAAAATTAACTAAACTAAACTAATGACAATCATAAACTAAATAGTAAATTACTAAAACTAAACAGAACTAAACACTAAACTAACTAAACTAATAAATAATAATAAACTAAATATAAACCAACTAATAAAAATAATAATAACTAATAATAATAAACTAATAATAAACTAACTAAACTAAATAAACTAATAAACTAAAACTAATAATAACTAAAATAAATAACTAACTAATAAACTAATAATAATAATCATAATAACAATAATAATAATAATAATAATAATAATAATAATAATAATAATAATAATAATAAAAAACCAAATAAACTAAACACTAAAACTAATAAAACTAAAAACTAATAATAAACTAAACTAAACCAAAAATAATTAATAAATAAACTAATAAAACTAATAATAACTAAACAATAACTAAAAAAAACTAATAAACTAATAATAAAACTAAACTAAAACTAACTAATAACTAACTAATAAAACCTAATAAACTAATAAATAATAAACTAATAAAACTAATAAACTAAAAACCTAATAATAACTAATGAAAAACTAAAACTAATAATAAACTAAATAAAACTAATAAAACTAAAGCTAATAATATATAACTAATAACCAAAACTAATAACTAATAAATTAATAAAATAATAAACTAACTAACTAAAAAAACTAACTAATAAAACTAAACTAATTAATAAATAAACCTAAACCCTAATAAATAATAAACACTAAAACTAAATTAATAAACTAATAATAAATAACTAAATAACTAACTAAAACTAAACCCTAAACCTAAACTAATAAACCATAAAAACTAATTAATAAGTAAACATAATAATAATTAAACCTAATAAACTAACTAATAGCTAATAATAAACTAATAATAAAACACCTAACTAAAAATATTAATAATAACTGACCAATAATAAACTAATATACTAATAACTAAATAAAGCAAAATTAACTAAATAACTAAACTAATAAATCTAATAAATAAACTAATAATAATAATAATAAAAAAACTAACAATAACTAAACTAATAAATAATAATAATAATAATAATAATAATAATAATAATTAATAACTAACTAACTAAACTAATAAACTAATAATAATAAAACTATGAATAAACTAACTAATGAAAAACTAAGTAACTAAATCCTAAACCCTAACTAAATAAATAAACTAAATAATAATAATAATAATAATAAAACTAACAATAATAAACATAAGCTAATAATAATAATCTAAAAAATAATCTAAAACTAAACTAATAATAATAATAAATAATAAATAACCAATAATAACTAATATAAAAACTAAACCATAAACTAAACTAGAAGACTATTAATAATAAACTAATAAACCTAATCCCATAACTAAACTAATAAAACTAATAAAATAAACTACTAAACTAATAAAACTAAACTAATAAAACTAAATCACTAACTAAAACTAACTAAAAACTAAATAATAATAAAACCATAAAATAATAATAATAACTAACTAATAAACTAATAAACTAATAAACAAACAAACTAATAAAACTAAACTAATTAATAAATAAACCTAAACCCTAATAAATAATAAACACTAAAACTAAACTAATAAACTAATAATAATAATTAATAATAAAAAGCTAAATAACTAACTAAAACTAAACCCTAAACCTAAACTAATAAACCATAAAAACCTAACCAATAATTAAACATAATAAAAACTAACAATAATAATAATAACTAACCAATAATAACTAAATTAATAAAACTAATAATAATAATAATAATAATAATAATAATAATAATAATAATAATAATAATAATAATAATAATAATAATAATAATAATAACTAATAATAACTAATAATAATAAACTAATAATAATAAATAACTAATAAATAGCTAAATAATTAAACCCTAAACCCTAACTAAATAAATAAACTAAATAATAATAAAACTAATAATAATAAACTTAAACTAATTATAATAATAAACTTAAAAAAACTAATCTAAAACAAAACTAAAAATAAACCAACTAACTAAACTTAAAATAATAATAAATAATAAATAACTAATAATAACTAATAAGAAACTAAACCATAAGCTAAACTAAAAAACTTATAATAATAAACTAATAAACCTAAACAGATAACTAAACTAATAAAACTAATAAACTAAACTAATAAACTAATAAATAAAGTAACAAAACAAAACTACTAAAACTAAACCACTCATAAAAACTAACTAAAACTTAAATAATAATAAAACCATAAACCAATAATAATAACTAACTAAAATAAATAAATAATTAACTAACTAATAATAATTAAACTAACTAATAATAACCAATAAATAAACTAAAATGAACTAAACCCCAATAAATAAACTAATGAAATAAACTAACTAAATAAACTAATAAAATAAACCTAACCCCTCCCCCACTAAATTAACCTAAAATAATAATAACTAAAACTAAAACAAATAAAACTAAACTAATAACCTAACTAAAACTAAACTAACTAAACTAAACATAAAACTAATAATAAAATAATAATAACCTTAAACTAATAAAACCTAATAATAACTAATAAACACTAAACCTAAAACCTAAACCATAAAACTAAACTAAACCCTCTTATTGAGCGATTTTTGGATCCCTCGCATTCTTGGTGAGTTATTTAGTGCTTTGTCTCTTAGATTCCCTATAAATTGTCGACGTTGGGCCAATATAGACCTGTTCTTGTCATGGTGCCATGACTCATGGCATCGGCTTCTTCAAATCCATGGGGTAAATCCCTTATGCCGATGGATCCCGCTAGGGCATCAGATTTTTTGGGTAGTCCTACGTCTAAATTTCTTATTGCTATTAAATCTTTCAAAGAAAGCCGAATTCCTCTATCGAGCCTCCTTTGAGTTTGCTTCATACGACTTTAAAGGTACTCTAGCAATTATGATTTGGTGAGGATATTGAAAGTTTAATGAGCCTTTTGCTTTTTTTCTTTGATTGGAAGGTTTTCATTTAAGCGACCAAAGAATGAAGATATTCGACCTTTTTCATAGCTTAAATTTATCCGGTTCTTTTCTATTAATGATTGATGCAAGGCATGTTTTGATTAAACTTTCTAATGACCTTGATTATGGAATGATTTTTTAGGCATTCTTATTATGTTTTTAATTGTCAAATGCATATTATAAATTGGATGCCTATGATTGATGATAATGAAGAGTCTCATATGTTCCCATTTGGATTTCTTTACCTAACTTGAAAATTCATCTATTTATTCATTCGATTCTTTATGCTATTAGGTTGATTTTTGGTCAGCCTTTGCAAGTTGATCAAGGAACAACAGCTTCTTCTAGACCATCTGTTGCTAAAATTCTTGTAGAGATTGATATTACAAAAAAATATCTGAAAGAAATTTGGTTGGGTTCGGAGAAATGCAGTTATTTTTAAAAAGTTATTTTTGAGAACTTTCTCATTTTTGTAATCATTGTAAGATTCATGGGCATGAAATTTTTGAATGCTTTATTGCTCATCCCTCTCTTAGGAAGAAAATCACCAGTAAGAATTCAATTGTTGAAAAAATTGATGATTCTCTCAAGTTGGATAAAGGAAAATATGCTTTTCAAAATTTTGATGTTTTGCAAAACCAGATTTCTGAATCTTCTGAAAAAGTTTTACTTATTAATGATTTGTTTAATGTGGAAGGTAATTTTGATGTTTCTAAATAAGTTTTAACTAATAATCA
This sequence comes from Cymbidium sinense, assembly GCA_021442155.1. Lineage (NCBI taxonomy): Eukaryota > Viridiplantae > Streptophyta > Magnoliopsida > Asparagales > Orchidaceae > Cymbidium > Cymbidium sinense. The sequence goes on along the minus strand of CM038214.1, from coordinate 217,957,869 downwards.
TGCTCTAAGTGTTTCTTTAGATGATTTTGTTAAAGAGAAGACTTTAGAGGCTGTGGTTAATGATTCTAATGGTTTGGATGTGCATATGCTTTCATGATGATAGTTTGAATATTGTTGATGCTAACACCATTTCTTCCAATCAGTTGGATGTTGTTTCTCTTTCTCCAATGTCTGCTTTAGATCATGGGAAAGAGACCATTTTTTTCCATCTTTGATTAAGAATGGTGGTAAAAAGAATGTTTTTATTTTTGATATTTTAACTTATGGTCCTGACAATCTTGTTAATATTGGTGATCCTTCTTTTAAAAAAAAAAAAAATATGATAATGAATTTCAGTTCAAAATGATGGTTTTTCTAAGGGTAATTGTTCAAAATTTTGGTAATATGCTATGTGTTTCTAAAGGATTTGATTCTTATTTTACATGAAGATTATACTAAAATCTAGATTCTATTTCTCTTGCTTCTTTTATGAATGAGAGGGAGGATACTCTTTATATTTTGTTGGAAGGTGAAAATATTGATAATTGTCTACTTAATAAAGCTATTTTTGCTCCTTGCATCTCTAATTTTGAAATGCATACTATTTCTAATTTCCTTTGTCTAATGTTATGGATGATTTTGAATGCTCTTATTTGAAATTGATAGCTTCGGCTGATCCCCATGCCTTTTATAACAATAATTCATTTCATGGAGATTTTTTTTGGAGAAAGGGCATTATATAAACTATTTATAATAATAATAGAAGAAGAGTGTTCAGATGCCCTCCTCACTTGAGGGTTACTCATTTTAAAGCTTCTTGGAAATAATCTCTCCTATCCTTGGGAGGTTTTGCTTTTGGCTTGTTTTTTCTCTATTAGTTGAGCTTTTCTTGTGTGTTTTCTTATTAGCTGGAGTATTGGCTTCTTGGCTAATTTTTCTTCTTTTGGCATGGTGTTTCTGGTTTCCTGTGTGTTGGGTTTTTTTTGGTGCCCTTTAGCTAGTTGGTTTTGTGCTAGTGGCTTTATTCCTATTGGTTTGCCTTTCTTTAGTTGGTGCTTTTGCTCTCTTTGTTGGTTGAAGGTTGGGCTTTTTGTCCTTGGCATGTGGTTTGTCCATTGGCTGGTTGTTTCTTTAGCTATTTATTTTAGCTTTTGCTAGCCTTCTTCTTTTTTACCTTTTTGTTGGTTTGGTTCTCTTGCTCTTTCTTGGGCTATTTTTCTTGGGTGCTCTATTGTGTGGTTGCTCTGTTGGTTGTTTCCTTTCCTTAGGTTGGTGCCTTGGTGGCTTTGGATTGGTTTGTTGTGGGCTCTATTGGCTTAGTGCCTTGGTGGATTTGGATTGGTGTTGTTGTGGGCTCTGTTGGCTTTGTCTTTGAGGGCTCTGTTGTCTTTGTCTTTGAGGGCTCTTTTCTTTTTTTTGGGGGCTGTGAGCTTCTTTTTCCCCTCTTTTTTAAGAGGTGTTCATATTTGGTTTTGTTGGGATTGCCTTATGTTAATTTTATCTATTGGTCTCCTCTCTATTTCTATTTCCTTAGCTTTACTTTTTGTTTGGCTGGGTGGCTATTTATGATAGGTTTGCATTTTTCTTTGGCTGGGATGGCTATAATGGTATGATGGATTTTTTCCTTGATATTTTTATGGCTGGTGACTTTTCTTGTTTGTAACCCTTCTTTGAAGCTGGATACACTTAGGATTTGATTCCCCTCATTACTGTGATTATCCTTCTTATCTCATACTTGAGCCTGAGTTTTTTCCTCTTTATGTTTTTTGATTTCCTTTGAGATTTCGGTTGTAGGTTCTCTTTTTTAGGTCTTTTTTCTTCTTCTTGGAGGAATGGAGTCTTATTGATGGTCTCCTTTTTCTTAGATGGTGGAGTTGTCTTTGGAGGTTGAGGTTTCCATTTCTTATGGATCTTCATCTCTTTGGAGGTTCTTTTGGAGCTCCGTGGATTCTTCCCCTTTACTTCCTTTTGCTTGGCTTTCTTAGTTTTGTCCTTGTTTTTTTTTTTTTTATTGCTCTTTGATGTATTAGTTTAGGGACTAAACTCTTTAGGATTCTCCTGTAGCTCATTTGAGCAGTAGTTTCTTTCTTCTTGAGTTTAATCTCTAATATGGTATTCTTGTACCTATTTTTCTGAGCAATAAATTCCTTTTAGTTAAAAAGGAATCCTAAACCCTAAACTCTAAACTAAAAACCTAAAAACCCTAAACCCTAAAGCCTAAATACTAAACCCTAAACCCTAAACTCTAAATCCTAAAACCCTAAATGCTAAAACCCTAAACCCTAAACCATAAACCCTAAACCACAAACCCTAAACCCTTAACCCTAAAAACCTAAAAACCTAAACCTAAACTAAATAAATCCTAAACCTAAATAAAATAAAAAATAATAAAAATCAAAACCTAAAATATAAACCTAAACCAAAAAAATAAAATAATAAATAATAAATAAAACCAAAACTAAAAAAAGAAATAAACCTAAAAAACCTAAATAAAATAAAACTAAATGTAAAATAAAATAAATCTAAAATAAAATAAAATAAAAACCCAAACCTAAAAAATAAACCTAAAAATATATAATAAATAAAACCTAAACCCAAAAGTAAAAAAACTAAATCTAAAATAAAAATAAACCTAAACTTAAACTAAAATAAACAAAACTAAAATAAATAAACCTAAACCTAAACCTAAAATAAACTAAACCTAAACCTAAACCTAAACTAAATAAAATAAAATAAACTAAAATAAATCTAAACCTAAAAAATTATCTAAAAATAAACCTAAAACCTAAACCTAAAAAAATAAAATAAAAGCCTAAACCTGAAACTAAAAATAAAAAATAAAACCTAAACCTAAAATATAAAATAATGATAAAACTCAACTAAACCTAAACCTAAACCTAATCCTAAACCTAAACCTAAAAATAAACAAAAATAAAACACCTAAACTAAAATAAAGAAATCTAAAATAAATAAACTAAACTAAATAAAAATAAAAATAAAAAATAAACATAAATAAAAAAATAAAAATAAACTAAAAGAATTAATAAATAAACTAAATAAACTAAATAAACCTAAACCTACCAGTTTACTTAATTTTTTTTTAAAAATCCTAAACCTTAAATCCTAAACCCTAAATGCTAAACCTAAACCCTAAACCCTAAACCCTAAAATTACAACACTAAACCTACAACCCTAAACCCTAAAGCCTAAAAAACCCTAAACCTTAAAGCCTAAAAAACCCTAAACCCTAAACCCTAAATGCTGACCCTAACCCTAAACCCTAAACCCTAAAAGCATAAACCTTAAAACCCTAAAACTCTAAAAGTTAGTGCTCTTGCCCATGTGGGTCTTATTGCACCTATTGATGTTGTGGTTCTTCCAAGCAACACTGGTCTGGATCCATCACAAACTTATTTCTTCCAAGTTCTCAATATCCCAACTAAGATCAACAAGGGTATTGTTAAAATTATCACCCTGGTTAAGCTGATTAAAAAAGGCGATAAGATGGGATCTTTAGAGGCTGTACTCCTTGCTAAGCTGGGTATTAGGCCATTCTCTTATGGCCTTATCGTCCAATGTGTGTATGATGATGGATCGATGTTTAGTCCTGAGGTGCTTGACCTCACTAAATATGATATCATCAAAAATTTTTGGTTGGCCTTTCAATGATCACTTCACTCTCATTAGCCCTCTCTTATCCTACCCTTGCTGCAACGCCCCACATGTTCATCAATGCTTACAAGAATGTCCTCGCCATCATGATTTCCATGAATTACACATACCCGTAGGCCGAGAAGGTCAAGGAGTATTTGAAGGATCCTAGTAAATTTATTGCTGCTTCGATGCTTTTGCTATTCCTACTTCTTGCTTCACGCAGTGGAATAGAAGAAGGAAGAGTGTGTTGAGGAATATGATGATGATATGGGATTCAGCTTGTTCGACTAAGCTTTGTTGGCTTTCTATCAAATAAAATTTTATTGCCTCTGGGAGTTAAATCATTTTGTGAAATACTATTTTTGTGAATTTTTTAATTGCATTTTATTTTATCCTATTTTATTAGTTGTTAGAGGATAATGTCTTGTTTGATTTGGTAATTTCTTATTTGTTATGAAATCATTTGAATTTAAAAATAAAATCCTAAACTCTAAACCTCAAACCCCAAACCCTAAACCTAAAATTAAAGTAGCAAAATAAATTAAAAAATAAACCTAAACCCTAAAACCAAACAAACCTAAACCTATACCAAAACCTTGAGAATGGGAAGAACATTGACGGTAGGAACATTACCGGCCAACTGATCGCCTAGATCTAGTGGAGGTGAAGGTAGATTGATTCAGTGGTCTTGGGGATCTAGAGGTGGTGGAAGGAAGGGAGGGAGGGAGGAGTGATGAGGTTCACCGTCATGGTGGAGGGAGAGATCAGGGATATGATGGTGGATCCCTCTATTCGAGAGGTCGGTGGTTGATGGGAATTGGAGAAAGCGAAGAATGGCGATCAAGCTTGCTTATGGAACAGTGTTTTATAGTAGAAATGATTCTAGTTATCTAGAGTTTTTTCTTTGCTTTATGCGTGTTCATTTTTTATCTATATCATCACTTGTGCCTTAGAGAAGTTGGTGTTCTACTTGGTTGATGAAATTGGAAAGAAGAAATGTTGAATCGGAATTTGTTCTCTATTAAAAAAAAATCAAAAACCCTAAACCCTACACCCTAAAAAAATAAAAAAAATTAAAAAACCCTAACCCTAAACACTAAACCCTAAAACTAACCCAAAACCCAAAACCCAAAACCCTAAACCCTAAACCCTAAAACCCCAAAAACCCCAAACCAAAAAACTCTAAACCCAAACACTAAACCCTAATCCATAAAGCTTAAACCCTAAACCCTAATACCTAAAGCAATAATGAATGCATGCTACATGCTTTGAATATATTAAGCCATATTTGATTATTTTTCACTTGCCATGTGAATAGCCAATTTTGGTCGCTTAAATTTAATATTATTTAATATAAATTATATTTTTATTGAATATTAAATTATTAGATGATAACATGATGTTAGAATAATATATTTTTTTGAAATAATTCAAAATGACCTTCTTGCCTATAAATAGCCCTCATTCCATTCATGAAAGAATTCCTCATTCAAAATTCTAAATCCCTCCAAAGAAATCTAAGAGAAAATTTCTTAGATTTTCTTTCCTGTTCTCCAAATATTGCAAGATCAAATCCTTGGTTTGGAAGCTTCAACATCTTCAAGCAAGCTTTCTTAAATTACTTGAGTTTGTTTTCTTGATCTTAATCCTTTTAGTTGTTCATGCTATTTTTCACCACCTATTTATTCTTTCCAATTTATACTTTTTTGGTGGATTAGTCTTTGGACATTATTTTTCACATCAAAGTTTCTCAATCATTTTTTTATGAAAACTCTTGTGATAATTTGTAGGATCTATTTCAACTTATTGAAATTTTTTAACTTTACAAATTTCTTTTGGTTTTGAAATATTTCTTCATTAATCTTATTTTGAAAGATCATTTATTCTTAGATTTATTTTAGAAATATATTTTAAGCATTTTAAATTAAATTATTATGCTAAAATTATTTTCATATCACTTTTTTAATTAAAAGCTTACTAGCCAACTTAGATCTATCATATACTCATTTTATTTAAGTATTTTGTGATCATTATTGAATAAAGAATCTTTTTGGTTAAAATAAAACAAATTATTCCTTGCTGAAATTTATTTAATTGCAAAAGAATATTGTGAATTTATTTTGAAATAATTTTATATTAGTCTACAAATTGTAATAACATAAACATCTTAGTAAGATCATTTAAGATTTTTATTTTATTATTTCTTATCAATATTAAGTGAACATTTTATCTTGCCAAAATTTTTAAGTTGTAAAGTGATCATTTGTAAGTTGTGAGATCATTTTTTGAATTGGATAGCTTGGTATATTTATGAGAGATTTATTTTATCAAAATTTATTATTTGTATTTTTCTTTTGTCTTTGTAAAATTTATATTGGGGTTGTACTCGCACCTTTGTAGGAGAGTACATATTATTGTAGGGGTTGTACTCACCCCATTATAGGAGAGTACTATTTGTAAGCTATTTTTGCATTTAGTGGTTTCCTAGCCAGGGGTGGCTAGGCATGGACGTAGGCTGGTTTTGGGGTTTGGAATAATCACATAAAAATTATGTGGCTATTATCTCTCTCTCTTTACTTTACGATTCTTTATTTTGCGCATTAAGAATTGTATCTTGTCATTATAAAATCAAAAATTAATTTTCTACAAAAACATAAAATTTAAGATTTAACTTTTAAAATTTTAATATCAATTCAATTCACCACCCGCCTCTCTCTTCTGGTATATAGTGACTCACAAATAAACCTAAAAATAGAACCTAAAAAATAAATAAATAATAAAACCTAAACCCAAAACTAAAAAATATCTAAACCTAAATTAAACGAAATAAAATAAATCTAAACCAAAAGTAAAATAAATAGAACCTAAACTTAAAATAAACTAAACCTAAACCCTATACTAAATAAAATTAAATAATCTAAAATAAACCTAATCCTAAACTAAAAAATAAAACATAAAAATAAACCTAAAATAAGAACTTAAAATAAAAACCTAAAAAAATAAAATAAAAACCTAAACCTAAACATAAAAACAAAAAATAAAACCTAAGCCTAAAAAATAAAATAAAAATAAAATTAAACATAAACCTAAACCTAAACATAAAAAATAAAATAAAATAAAAAAAACTTAAACTAAAATAAATAAACATAAAAAATAAATTAAACTAAAACCTAAATAAAAAAAAAAATAAAATAAATTAAATAAACCTAAACCCACTGGTTTACTTAAAAAACCCTAAACCCCAAATAAACCCTAAATCCTAAACCCTAAACCCTAAATGTACAATCTTAAACTTACAATCCTAAACTCTAAACCTAAACCCTAAGCGCTAACCCTAACCCTAAACCCTAAACCCTAAAGCCCAAAACCTTAAACCCTAAATTAACCCTTATCCCAAAACCCTAAACCCTAAAAATGCTAAACCCTAAAGCCTAAAGCCTAAAGCCTAAACCCTAAATGCTAATCTAACCCTAAATGCTAAGCTAACCTTAAACCCTAAACCATAAACCTTAAACCTTAAACCCTAAAACCCTAAACCCTGAAACCCTAAACCCTAAATCTTAAACCTTAAACCCTAAACCCTAAACCCTAAACCCTAAATCCTACTAAAACCCTAAAACCAAAAAAGTTAAACCTAAACTAAATAAAACCTCAAAAATAAAATAAATAAAGAAATCTAAACCTAAACTAAAACCTAAACCTAAACTTAAAAAAAAAATAAAATAAAATAAAATATAAAATAAATTAAAATAAAATAAATAAATAAAAAATTAAAATAAAATAAACCTAAGAATAAAGAACCTAAATAAAAAAAACTAAATAAAAAATAAAAATAAAATAAAATAATAACTAAATAAAAACTTAAACCTAAAAAATAAACCTAAACATAAAACCTAGAAATAAATAAAAAATAAAACACAAACCCTAAACTAATAATAAAAACTAAACCTAAAATAAAAATAAAATAAACAAAATAAAATAAACCTAGACTTAAACTAAAATAAACTAAACTAAAAGAAATAAAACCTAAACATAAACCTAAAATAAACTAATCCTAAATCTAAACTAAATAAAATAAGATAAATTAAAGTAAACCTAAACCTAAACTAAAAAATAAATCCTAAAAATAAACCAAAAAAAAAAAAAAAACTAAAACCTAAACCTAAAAAAATAAAATAAAAACCTAAACCTAAACCTAAAATAATAAAAAAAACCTAAACCTAAAAAAATAATATAAAATAAAACTAAACTAAAACTAAACATAAACCTAAACCTAAACCTAAATAATAAACAAATATAAAACCTAACCTAAATTGAATATAACTATATTAAATAAAATAAAAAATAAAATAAACTAAAATAAATAAAAATAAACTAAATAAACTAAACCTAATGGTTTATTTAAACTTTAAAGAAAACTTTAAACATGAAACCCTAAACCCTAAATAACTAAAATGCTAAACCTAAATCAAAACTAAACCCTAAACCTAAACCTACAACCCTAATCCTAAACCCTAAACCTAAAACCCTAAACCTTAAACCCTAAATCCTAAACATAAACCAAACCTAACCCTAAACCCTAAACCCTAAACTAAACCTCAAATCATAAACCCTAAAACCCTAAACCTAAACCCTAAAACCTAAACCTAAACCCAAAATGCTAAACCCTAAACACTAAACTTAAATCATAAACCCTAAAACCCTAAACCCTAAACCCTAAAACCTAAACCCTAAACCCCAAATGCTAAACCCTAAACCCTAAACCCTAAACCCAAAACCCAAAACAAAAACCATAAACCTAAACCTAAAGTAACTAAATAAATTAAAAAATAAACGTAAACCATAAAACTTTAAACCTAATAAACCTAAACCTAAACCCTAAGAATAGAACTTGATGTGGTAGAACATGATCGACTTAGTCTAGATTTGGAGGTCCGGTGGATATGGAGGTGGTGGTGAGTAGGTGGTTATGGAGGCGAGAGGGCCGGAGGTTACCGTGGTGGTGTCGGAGAGATCAAAGATAAGATGGTGGATCTACTCAAGAGCCAGGTTTGATGGGAACTATAGAAACAAAAGAATGGTCAATATGATCTGCTACGTATGGAATTGTGTCTTTACAACAGAGATGATTCTAGTTATCTATGCGTGCTCATTTTTTATCTATGTAATTGCTTGTGTCTTAAAGAACTTGGTGGGTACTTGATTGATGAAATAAAAAAGAAGAAATGTTGAATATGAATTTGTTCTCTGTTAAAAAAAGCCAAAAACACTAAACCCTAAATTAAGACCTGAACCCTAAACCTAAAACATAAACCATAAACCTTAAACCCTAAACCTAAACCCTAAAAGAAAACCCTAACCCTAAACATTAAATGTTAAAACTAACACTAAACCTTAAACCCTAAACCTATAACCCTAAATCCTAAACCCTAAACACTAAACCCTAAAACACTAAATACCAAACCCTAAACCCTAAACCCTAAAAACCCTAAACCCTAAAGCCTAAAAACTAAACCTTAACCTAAAACCCCAAACCCTAAAACCCTCCCCAAACCCTAAACCTTAAACTCTAAGCCTTAAAAATCTAAAAATCTAAACCAAAACTAAATAAAAACCTAACAATAAAATAAATAAAAAATTATCTAAACCTAAATAAAATGAAAAAATAAAATAAAATAAAAACCTAAACTAAAACTTAAATCTAAACATAAACCTAAACCTAAATCTAAACCTAAAAATTAAATAAAATAAAAAATAAAAAACTAACCTAAAATAAAATAAAAAAAACCTAAACTAAACTAAAATAAAATAAACCTAAAATAAAAACCTAAACAAAATAAATTCTAACAAAAAAAAACTTAAAATAAAATAATATAAAACTAAATAAAACATAAACCTAAAAAATAAACCTAAAAAATAAAACATAAAAAATAAATAAATAATTAAACCTAAACCTTAAACTAAAAAACCACCAAAACCAAAAAATAAATAAAATAAAATAAACTTAAACAAAACAAAATAAACTAAACTAAAATAAATAAAAAACCTAAACCTAAAAAAACTAAACTTAAACCCTAAAGTAAATAAAATAAAATAAACTAAAATAAATCTAAACCTAAACTAAAAATAAACCTAAAAAAATAAACCTAAAATAATAACCTAAAACCTAAACCTAAAAAATAATATATAAACCTTCACCTAAACCTAAAAATAAAAAATAAAATTGAAACTTAAAAAAAATAAAAATAAAGCTAAACTAAAATATAAAGATAAACTAAAATTAAAACCTAAAATAAATAAATATAAAAAAAATAAACCTAAAGAAAAATAAAAAAATAAAATAAACTTAAATAAATAAAAAAATAAACTAAATAAGTTAAAAAATAACCTAAACCTAAAAATTTTTTTTTAAAACCCTAAACCCTAAATCTTAAATAAAACCCTAAACTCAACCCTAAACCCTAACTAAACCTAAACCCTGCCTTAAATCCTAAAACCAAAAACTTACACCCTCCTAAACCTAAACCCTAATAAACCCTAAACCCTAAACCCTAAAACTTAAATTAACCCTAAACCATAAACCCTAAACCTAAAGCCCTAAACCCTAAACCTAAAAGTTTAAACCCTAAACCTAAACCTAACCCTAAAGCAAAACATAAACCCTAAACGCTAAACCTTAAACCCTAACCCTAAATCCTAAACCCTAAACCCTAAATAAAAAAAACCCTAAACCTAAACCATAAAAAAGCTAAAAGCTAAACCTAAACATAAAAAGAAAAAATAAAATAAAAAATAAAACTAAAGTAAAATAAAATAAATAAAACCTAAACTAAACCAAAATAAATAAACTAATTAAAAACTAAACCTAAAATAAAATAAAAGAAAGCTAAATAAAACTTAAACTTAAAAAAATAATCCTATAAATAAAAATAAAACCTAAACCCTAAACTAAAAAAAAAAAAACTAAAACTAAAATATAATAATATAAACCTAAACCTAAACTAAGATAAACTAAACTAAAATAAATAAAACATAAATCTAAAAAAAAACCTAAAAATAAACCTAAGAAAACTAAACCTAAACTAAAACTAAAATAAAATAAATTAGAAATAAACTTAAACCTAAACTAAAAAAAAATAATACCTAAAATAAACTAAAATAAAAAACCTAAATCCTAAACCTAAAAAAATAAAATAAAACCTAAACCTAAAACTAAAAAAATTAAAACCTAAACATAAAAAATAAAATAAAAATAAAATTAACTTAAAATAAACCTAATAAAAGACAATAAATAAAACCTAAAATAAACTAAACTAAATAAAATAAAACCAAATTAAAATAAAATAAAATAAACTAAAATAAATAAAAGTAAACTAAATAAACCTAAACTTACAAGTTTATTTTATTTAAAATAAGTAAATAAATTTTAAAAAAAATAAAATAAATTAAAAAGATCATAAACTCTAAACCCTAAACATCCTAAAATCCTAAACCCTAAACCCTAAACCCAAACTAAACCCAAAACCCCAAGATCTAAAACACAAAACCCTAAACCTAAAGCTAAACCCTAAACCCTAAAACATAAACCTAAACCCTAAACCATAAAAATCTATAAAACCCTAAACCCTAAAACCTAAATCCAAACCCTAAACCCAAAACCCTAAAAAAAAACTAAAACCTAAACCTAAACTAAATAAAACCTAATAAGAAAATAAAAAACATAAACCTAAAATAAAAAAATAAAATAAAATAAAAACCTAAACTAAAACCTAAACCTAAAAATAAAAAATAAAACCTAAATTAAAATAAAATAAATAAAAACCTAAACTAAATAATAGAATAAAATAAACCTAAAAATAAAAACCTAAATAAAATATAAATAAACATAAAATAAAAATGAAACAAACTAAAATAAAATAAAATAAAAACTAAATAAAAACCTAAATCTAAAAATAAATAAAAAATTAAACCCAAATCCTAAATTAAAAATAAAAACTAAACCTAAAAAAAAAATAAAACAAAAAATAAGATAAATTTAAACCTAAACTAAAATAAATAAAACCTAAACCTAAACCTAAAATAAACTAAACCTAAACCCTAAAGTAAATAAAATAAAATAAACTAAAAATAAACCTAAACCTAAACTAAAAAATATAACTTAAAAATAAATCTAAAATTGAAACCTAAAAAAATAAAATAAAAACTAAACCTAAACCTAAAAAAAAAATAAAACCTAAACCTAAAAATTAAAATTAAAATAAAACTAAACTAAACAATAAACATATACTAAAACCTAAACCAAAAAACTAAACTAAAATAAAAATCCTAAATTGAAATAAATAAATATAAAAAATAAACTTAAAGAAAAATAAAAAAAATGAAATAAACTAAAATAAAGAAATAATAAACTAAAACCTAAACTAATAAAATTAAAAAAAAAACTAAACCTTAAAACCCTAAACCCTAAACGCTAAATCCAAACTCTAAACCCTAACCCTAAACCCTAAAACTAACCCTAAACCAAACCCTAAAGTTACAATAACCTAACTAAACCCTACAAAACCCTAAACCTTAAACCCCAATCCTAAACCCTAAAACCCTAAGCCCTAAATTAACCCTAAACCATAAATCGTAAACCCTAAAAATCCTAACCAATAAACCCTAAACTAACACTAAACCCTAAGCTAACACTAAACCCTAAATGCTAAAAGCCCTAAACCCTAAACCCTAAACAATAAACACTAATCCCTAAACCCTAAACCATAAACCCTAAAACCCTAAACGTTAAAACCCTAAAAACTAAACCCTAAACCCTAAAAATCTATAAACCTAAACCTAAAGTAAATAAAACCTAAAAATAAAATAAACAAAAAACCAAAATCTAAATAAAATAAAATATTAAAAGAAAATAAAAACCTAACCTAAACTTAAAAATAAAATAAAATAAAAAAATAAAATAAACTAAAAAATTAAATAAAACCTAAACTAAACTAAAAAATATAAATAAACCTAAGAATAAAAAAAACCTAAATAAAATAAAACTAAACATAAAATAAAATAAAATAAACCTAAAATAAAACTAAACAAAACTTAAACCTAAAAAATAAACCTAAAAATAAAACCTAGAAATAAATAAAATAAACCCAAACTAAATAATATAAACTAAACCTAAAATAAAAATAAAATAAATAAAAATAAAATAAACTAAACCTAAACTAAAATTAACTAAACTTAAACACTTAAAACCTAAACTTAGACCTAAAAGAAACTAAACCTAAATCCTAAACTAAATAAAATAAAATAAACTAAAAGTAAACCTAAACTAAACTAAGAAAAAAAACCTAGAAATAAACATAAAATAAAAACCTAAAACCTAAGACCTAAACCACACACCCTAAAAAGCTATAAACCTAAACCTAAACTAAACAAAATCTAAAAATAAAATAAATAGAAAAACCTAATCCAAAAAAATAAAATAAAATAAAAAAATTAAAATAAAAACATAAACTAAAGCCTAAATCTAAAACTAAACCTCAAAAGAAAATAAAATAAAAAAATAAAACTAAACTAAACTAAAAAAAAAAATAAAATACCTAAATAAAATAAATATTAAACATAAATAAAAAATTATAGACATAAAATAAAATAAAATAAAATAAAATAAAAACTAAATATAAACATAAACCTACAAAATAAATCGAAAAATAAAACTTAAAAATAAATAAAAAATAAAACATAAACCCCAAACTAAAAAAACCTAAAGATAAAATAATAATAGCATAAACCTAATCCTAAACTAAGATAAACTAAACTAAAATAAATATAACCTAAGCCTTATCCTAAAATAAACTAAACATAAACCTAAACCTAAACAAAATAAAATAAAATAAACTAAAATAAACCTAAACTAAACTAAAAAATATTACCTAAAAAATAAAACTAAAATAAAACTAAAACCTAAACCTAAAATAATAAAATAAAAAAAAACCTAAACCTAAACCTAAAAAATAAAAAATAAAACCAAACAAAAGAAATAAAATGAAAATAAATAAACTAAAAAAAGTAAACCTAAACTTAAAAAAATAAAATTAATAAACCTAAAATAAACAAACTAAACTAAATAAAATAAAAAATAAACCTAAATAAAAAATAAACTAAAATAAATAATAAATAAACTAAATAAACATAAACCTACATGTTTACTTAATTTAAAAGAATAAAATAATTTAAAAAAATAAAACAAATAAAAAACCCTAAACCCCAAAATCTACAACCCTAAACCCTTAAACCTAAACACTAAATCTTGAACCCTAAACCATAAACCCTAAACCCTAAAATCTACAACCCTAATCCATAAAACCTAAATCCCAAACCCTAAACCCTAAACGCTAAACCTTAAACCCTAAACCCTAAACCCTAAAAACCAAAAAATCTAAACCTAAATAAAATAAAACCTAAAAATAAAATAAATAAAAAAATAAACCTAAATAAAACCAAAAAACAAAATAAAATAGAAACCTAAACTAAAACCTAAACCTAAAAAAAATAAAATAAAAAATAAAACTAAACTAAAATAAAATAAATTAAAACCTAAACTAAACTATAAAATAAAATAAACCTAAAATTAAAACATAAAAAAAAATAAAATTAATATAAAATAAAATAAAATAAATCAAAATAAAATAAAATAAAACTAAAAAACCTAAACCTAAAAATAAATAATAAATAAAACCTAAATCCTAAACTAAAAATAAAAACTAAGCCTAAAATAAAAATAAAATAAACAAAATAAAATAAATGTAAACCTAAACTAAAATAAAATAAATAAAACCTAAACCTAAACCTAAAATAAACTAAACCTACACCCTAAACTAAATAAAATAAAATAAACTAAAAATAAACCTAAACCTAAAAAAAAAATAAAACCTAAAAATAAACCAAAAATAAAAACCTAAAACCTAAACCTAAAAAAATAAAATAAACTAAATACCTAAATGTCAAAATTAAAAATAAAACCTAAACATAAAAAATAAAACAAAAATAAAACTAAACACAAAAATAGACATAAACCTAAGCTTAAACCTAAAAAATAAATTAAAATAAAAAACCTAAACTAAAATAAATAAACTAAAATAAATGAATAATTAATTAAAATTAAAAATAATCTAAATAAAATAAAATAAATAAAAAAATAAACTAAATAAACCTAAACCTACAATTAATTATTTTAAAAATGGTAAACCTAAACCTTATACCATTAACCCTAAATCCTAAACCCTAACCTCAAACCTAAAACTACCCTAAACCCTAAATAAACCTACAACCCTAAACCCTAAAATCATAAACTAAACTAACCCTAAACCCTAAACCCTAACCCTAAAAACCTAATACCTAAACCCTAATCCATAAACCTTAAACCCTAAACCCTAAACCCTTAAACCTAAAACCTAAACCTTAAACCCTAACCCTAAAGCTAAACCATAAAGCCTAAACACTAAACACTAAACCTAAACCCTAAACCTTAACCCTAAACCCTAAACCAAAAGCCTAAACCCTAAAACCCTAAACCCTAAACCTAAATGTTACAAACCTAAAACCTAAACTAAATAAACATAAAAATAAATAAATAAAAAACTAAACCTAATAAAATTAAAATAAAGAAATAAAACCTAAACTAAAACTTAAACCTAAACATAAAACAAATTAAAAGAAAATAAAATAACTAAAATAAAATAAAACCTAAACTAAACTAAAAATAAAATAAACCTAAGAATGAAAACCTAAAAAATAAAACTAAACATAAATAAAACAAAATAAACCTAAAATAAAATATAGAAAAAACTAACCTAAAAAATAAAACCTAAAAAATAAATAAAAAATAAATCCTAAACCCTAAACTAAAAAACCTTAACCTAAAATATAAAATAAAATAATTAAAATTTAAAAAACATAAACCTAAACTTACTAAACCAAACTAAATAAAACCTAAACCTAAACCAAAACTAAAAATAAAACCTAAAAAAACCTAAAATAAAAAAATTAAAAAATAAAACAAAAAACCTAAACCTAAACCTAAAATAAAAAATAAAACCTAAACCTTAGAAATAAAATAAAAATAAAACTCAACTAAAAATTAAACTAAACCTAAAAAATTAATTAAAATTAAAACCTAAACTAAAATAAATAAACTAAACTAAATAAAATAAAAAAAAAATAAACCTAAATATAAATTTAAAATAAAATAAACTAAAATAAATAAAAAAATTAAATAAACTACATAAACCTAAACTTACTAATTTAATTTTAAAAAAACTAAACCCTTAACCATAATCCAAAACTAACCTAAACTCTAAACCTACAACCCAAACCTAAACCCTAAAAGCCTAAACCCTAAACCCTAATCCTAAACTCTAAACCCTAAAACCCTAAGCCCTAACCCTAGACCCTACACCCTAAACCCAAACCCTAAACCCAAACCCTAAACCCTAAACCCTAAACCTAAACCCTAAACGCTAAACCCCAAACCCTAAAGCTAAACCTAAAGTAACTAAATAAATTTAAAAAAAACATAAACCTAAAATTAATAAACCTAAACCTAAACTTAAACCCTAAGAATAAGCATAACCTTGATGGCGGATCATCAACCATGCTCAATCTAGATCCTTGGAGGTGAAGGCGAGGTGGCGTTATCATAGTGGTGGTTGGGGATCAAATGGATATTGTGGTGGTGATCAAAAGTGGTGCTTATATGGAGGTGAGTAAAATGGAGGTTAACTGGTGGTGGCGGAGGTATAATGGGGATATGATCAATCATGCTACTGAGTGGTCGTGGTTCTAATGGGAAGGAGAATAAGAATGGTTGATCCGACCATTTATGGAACTCTATCTTTATAGAGAGCTCTAATTATCAAGGGTTTTGATTTACTTTATGCATGCTAATTTTTCATCTATGTCATCACTTGTGTCTTAGAAAACTTGGTGTATTATTCATTGATGAAATCAAAAGAAGAAATGAATCTTAATTTGATCTATGTTATAAAAAAACCAAAACCCTAAACCTTAAACTAAAACTTAAATTAGACCTAAAACCTAAACTAAACCCTAAACTTTGAAATCCCTAAATCCTAAACCTAAACCCTAAACCCTAAACCCTAAATCTTAAACCCTAAACACTAAACCCCAAACTAAACTAAAACCCAAAACCTAAAACCCTAAAATAAAATACTAAAAAAAACTAAACACTAAAAGCTAAAACCTAAACCTAAACTAAATAAAACCTTAAAACCTAAACCAAAAAAAAAAAAAAAAAATAAAAATAAAAATCTAAACTAAACATAAACCTAAACCTAAAAAAAATAAAATAAAATAAATAAATAAAAATAAAACCTAAACTAAACTAAAAAATAAAAACATAAATAAAATAAAACTAAACTAAAAATAAAAAATAAAATAAACCTAAACTAAAGTAAAATAAAACTAAATAAAACCTAAATCTAAAAAATAAACCCAAAAATAAATCCTAAAAATAAATAAAAAATAAAACCTAAACCCTAAACTAAAAAAAACCTAAATCTAAAATAAAAAGAAAATAAACCTAAAATAAATAAACTCAACTAAATAAATTTAAAAAATAAACCTAAATAAAAATAAAAAATAAAATAAACTCAAATAAATAAATAATAAACTAAATAAACTAAATAAACCTAAACCTATCGGTTTACTTATTTTAAAAAAACCCTAAACCCTAAACCCTAAACACTAAACCCTAAACCTACAACCCTAAACTCTAAACCTACAACCCTAAACTCAAAACCTAAACTCTAAACCATAATAAACCCTAAACCTAAACACTAAACCTATAACCCTAAACCTAAACTAACACTAAACCTAAACCCTAAACTAACCTAACCCTAAGAATGAGAACCTTAATAAGAACATCACCATCAACAAGGCTCCTAGATCTATGGAGGCAGAAATAGTTATCATAGTGATGGTGGGGACCAAGGTGGAATATAACCAGAGGTGGTTATGGAGATAAATGGAGGTTAAACTTGGTGGTGAAATATAAAAATTACTTAAATAATGGGTGGTTATAACTAGAGAAACCAAAAAAAAAATCTAATCTACTTATAACTATGTCTTTATAATAACTACTTATCTGGGTTTTCATTTGCTCTATGGGTGCTCATTTTGCTCTATGTCAATGTCTAAAACTTAGGTGTTACTTGGTTGAAAATCAAAAAGAAGAAATGTTGAATCTAAATTTGTTCTAATAAAAAAAATCTTAAACCTAAACCCTAAACTAAAAATAAACCTAAAACCTAAACTCTAAAAAACCTAAACCCCAAACCCTAATCCCTAAACCCTAAACTAAAACCCAAACTAAACCCTAAAAAAGCTAAAAAACCTAAACCTAAATAAAATAATAAAACCTAAAAATAAAATAAATAAAACTAAACCAAAATAAAATAAAAAAATAAAATATAAAAAAACATAAACTAAAACCTAAACCTAAACCTAAACCTAACCTAAATGAAAAAATAAAATAAAAACTAGAAACTAAACTAAAATAAATAAATAAAAACCTAAACTAAACTAAAAAAAAATAAAAAAACTTAAATAAAAATAAAACTAAAACTAAAATAAAAAATAATATAAACCTAAAATAAAATAAAATAAAACTAAATAAAAACTAAACCTAAAAAAATAAACCTACAAATAAAACCTAAAAATAAAGAAAAAATAAAACCCAAAACCCTAAACTAATAAAACCTAAACTAAAATAAAATAAAATAAACAAAATAAAATAAACCTAAACCTAAAACCTGACTAAATAAATAAACCTAAACGTCAACCTAAAATAAACAAATCTAAACCTAAACCTAAACTAAATAACATAAAATAAACTAAAAAATAATCCTAAATAAACTAAAAAATAAAACTAAAAATAAACCTATATTAACCTAAAACCTAAACTAAAATAAAATAAAATAAACTAAACCTAAAAATAAAAAAATAAAACCTAAACGATAAATAAAATAAAAATAAACTCAACTAAATAAAACTAAACCTAAAACTAAAAATAACCCAAAAAAATAAATAAAACCCAACTAAATAAAAAATAAAAAACCCAAATAAATAAAAAATTAACTAAATAAACCCAAACTCTCACTTAATTAAAAAAACACTAAACTCTAAATAAATCCTAAACCTAAACCCTAAGCCCTAAACCATAAACCCTAAACCCTAAACCGTAAACCCTAATAAAACCCTAACCATAACCATAAACCTAAAACCATAAAATTGAAACCCTAAACTAAACCCTAAAAAAACCAAAATTAAATCATAAACCCCAAATCCTAAACCCACAACCCAAAAAAACCTAAACCCCAAACCTCCCCTAAACCCTAAGAAAATAACCTTGACATAGAACATCACCATCAACCATGCTCTTAAATGGGTGATGGAGGAGAAGAGGTGGCATTTATTATAGTGGTGGTGGGTGATCTAAGGTGGATATGGAGGTGGTTAGAGTATTCATGATTCAGAGGTGGGGAGAAGGTTAAATCATGGTGGTGGTAGGGAGAGATGGATATGATGGTAAAATCAGAGAGGGGGGAGGTGATGAGAATAGGTGGGTTTAAGTTTTAGTTTAGGTTCTTAAGATTTTTTATAACAAATTAGATTCAACATTTCTTCTTTTTGATTTCATCAACCAAGTAACCAAGTTTTCTAAGACACAAGTGATGACATAGAAAAATTAGCAATAGAGAAAAATCAAAACCCTAGATAAGAACCCTCTATTATAAAGACACAAGTTCCATAAGAAATCACCATCCTTCTTTCTCTAGTTCCAATCGTAACCACCCACACTCTAAGTAGTAGATCCACCATATCCCCCATCTCTCCTCCGCCACCACCACTGTAACCTTCATCACTCTCGCTACCATAACCACACCGCTAACCAACACCTCTATATCCACTAGCACCTCCAGATCCCCCACCATCATCATGATAACTCTCCTGCCTCTCCACCAGATCTAGATCAAATTGTTGACGGTGATGTTCCCGCCATCAAGGTTCATCTCATTCTTAGGGTTTGGTTAGTTTAGGGTTTGGGTTTAGTTTTAGGGTTTATGTTTATTTATTTATTTAGGTTTTAGTATTTTAGGGTTTGGGGTTAGCCTATGGTTTAAAGTTTAAGGTTTAGAGTTTGTGTTACAGTTTAGGTGTGGGTTTGTAGGTTTAGGGTTTAATAGAAACCAATAGTTTAGGTTTATTTAGTTTATTTAGTTTATTATTTATTTATTTGAGTTTATTTTATTTTTTTATTTTTATTTAGGTTTTTTTAAACTATTTTAGTTTATTTATTTTAGGTTTAAGTTTTTTTTTTTTATTTTATTTTATTTTTTTTATTTATTTATGATTTATTTTTTTATTTTAGATTTATTTTATTTATTTTATTTACTTATTTTAGTTTATTTTATTTTATTTTTGGTTTAGTTTTTTTTTATTTAGGTTTTTTATTTTATAATTCAAGTTTTATTTCTTTATTTTATTTTTTATTTTTTTATTTTATTTTCTTTTTTAGGTTTAGTTTAGGTTTTAGTTTGATTTTATTTTTATTTTATTTTTTAAAGGTTTTTTTGGTTTTATTTACTTTAGGTTTATTTTTATTTTTAGTGTTTAGGTTTTTTATTGTTTTATTGGTTTATTTTAGTTTATTTTGGTTTCTTTTTGGGTTTTTTTAAGATTTTTTTATTTATTTTTATTTATTTTGGGTTTTTATTTAGTTTTGGGTTTTTTTATTTTTATTTAATTAGGTTTTAAGTCTTTTCATTTTAGTTTAGGTTTTGGTTTTATTTTATAACATAGATCAAATAGATTCAACATTTCTTCTTTTTAATATTTTCTCTTCTTTTTTTCTTTTATTTTAAAGATTTTATTTTATTTCTCTTTAGTTTTTTTCTTTATTAGTTTAGTTTATTTTATTTTCTTTAATTTGGTTTATTTAGGTTATTTAGTTTTAGGTTTTATTTCATTTATTTTTTTTATTTATTTAGGTTTAAGTTTATTTTATTTTATTTTTATTTTATTTAGTTTAGGTTTTTTTAGGGTTTAGGGTCAGGTTTGTGGTTAGTTTAGTTGGGAGGTTTAGGGTGGTAATGTAGTGCTCAGCTTTATAGGGGCTTAGGGTTTTAAGTTAAGGGTCAGTTTTATGATTTCCTGGGATTTAGCTCAGTGGCAAGTGTGGTTTAGGGTAGGTAAGATAGGATTAATGTTAAGGTTTAGGTTTACCAATTTTTAAAAAAAAAAAAGTAAAACCTAGGTTTAGGTTTATTTAGTTTATTTTTATTTATTTTAATTTTTTATTTAGATTTATTTTTAATTTTTAATTAGTTCTATTCATTTATTTTGGGCTTATTTATTTTAGTTTAGGTTTTTTATTTTAATTTATTTTTAATTAGCTAGTTTATGTTTATTTTTGTGTTTAGTCTCTATTTTGTTTTATTTTTGAGGTTTAGGTTTTATTTTAATTTTGAGGTTTAGTATTACTTATTTTATTTTAGGTTTAGGTTTTAAGTTTTTTTTTTTTTATATTTTGGTTTTATTTTAGTTTAGATTTAGGTTTATTTTTTTTTAGTTTATTTTATTTTATTTAGTTTAGGTTTAGTTTAGTTTATTTTAGGTTTAGGATTAGGTTTATTTATTTTATTTTAGTTTATTTAGTTTAGTTTACGTTTGTTTTATTTTGTTTATTTAATTTTTATTTTAGGCTTAGTTTTTATTTTTAGTTTACAATTTGGGTTTTATTTATTATTTACTTTTAGGTTTAGGTTTTTTTAGTTTTTATTTTATTTTATTTTTATTTTACGTTAATTTTTATTTTATTTAAATTTTTATTTTTACGTTTATTTTATTTTATAGTTTAGCTTAGGTTTTAATTTATTTTATTTTACTTTAGTTTTAATTTTTTGTTTTATTTTATTTTTAGGTTTAGGTTTTAGTTTAGGTTTCATTTTATTTTACTTAGGTTTAGGGTTTGGGATTTAGATTTTATGATTTGTAGATTTTAGGGTTTAGTGGTTGGGTTTGGGTTGGATTTATTTAGGTTTAAAGGTTTAGGGTTGTAGATTTTAGGGTTTAGGGTTTTTTATTTATTTTATTATTTTTAAATTATTTTATTTTTTTAAAAATTAAGTAAACACTTAGGTTTATGTTTATTTAGTTTATTTATTATTTATTTTTTTATTTTTATTTAGGTTTATTTCTATTTTATTTAGTTTAGTTTTGTTTATTTTATTATTAATTTAATTTTATTTTTTAAGTTTAGGTTTACTTTTAGTTAAGTTTTATTTTCATTTTATTTTTTGGTTTGGTTTTATTTTTATTTTAGGTTTAGGTTTAGGTTTTATTTTATTTTTTAGATTTAGGTTTTAGATTTTTATTTTAGTTTTATTTTTAGGTATTATTTTTTAGTTTAGGTTTAGTTTAATTTTAGTTTAAGTTTAGGTAACCTCCTCCTCTCGCCCATAACCACCACTACCACCACGACCTCCATATCCACCAAAGACCTCCAAATCTGACTAAGCCCGGTTGACGATCATGTTCCCACAAGGTTCTCCCATTCTTAGGGTTTAGGTTTAGGTTTATTAGTTTTAGGTTTTAGGGTTTAGGTTTATTTTTTAATATATTTAGTTACTTTAGGTTTAGGTTTATGGTTTTTGTCTAGGGTTTAGGGTTTAGGGTTTAGGGCTTACAATTTAGCATTTAGGGTTTAGGGTTTTAGGGTTAATAATTTAAGGGTTTAGGGTATAGGTTTAGGGTTTAGGGTTTAGGTTGTTTTCAGAATTTTGGCTTGTGGTTTGGATTGGGGTTTAAGGTTTAGGATTAGCTTTAGGGTTTAGGGTTTATAGGTAGGGTCAGTGATCAGTGTGGCCTAGGGTCAGGGTTGTTTTAAGATTTAGGGTTTAGCATGGGGTAAGTATTAGGGTTTCATGTTTAAAGTTTTTTAAAAAAATTAAATAATCCATTAGTTTGTTTATTTAGTTTATTTTATTTTACTTAATTTAGTATATCCAATAGTTTAGGTTTTATTTTAGTTATTTAGGATAAATTTAGGTTTATGTTTAGTCTTTAGTTTATTTTTTTATTTTATCTAGGTAGGTTTATTTTATATTTTTTAGGTTTAGGTTTTATTTATTTTTTAGGTTTAGGTTTGTTTGTTTTGTTTATTTTAGGATTTATTTTTAGTTTAGGTTTAGGTTTATTTTAATTTTTCCTTTTATTTAGTTTAGGATTTAGGATTAGTTTATTTTAGGTTTAGTTTTATTTCCTTTAGTTGAATTTATTTAGTAAGTTTATTTTATTTTGTTTATTTTATTTATATTTTAGTTTAGTTTTTATTTTAGTAGGGTGGTTTTATTTTTTATTTATTTCTGTATGTTTAGGTTTATTTTAGGTTTAGATTTTATTTAGTTTTATTTTATTTTGTAAGTTTATTTTTTATTTTATTTAGTTTTATTTAGGTTCTTTATTCCAGGTTTGTTTTATTTTAATTTAGTTTAGGTTTTATTTATTTATTTTAATTTATTTTTTATTTTTATTTTATTTTATTTGGTTTAGGTAGGTTTTAGTAGGTTTAGATTTCTTTATTTATTTTATTTTGAGGTCTTATTTATTTAGTAACCTTTTAGGTTGGTCAGGTCTTAGTCTCAGGATCTTATACTAAGGGCCTGAGGGATCAGGATTTAGCTAGTTTAGTGGCCTGTGGTTTAAGGCCTATGCCTGTCAGCCTAGTCATAAAGGTTAGATAGATTTAGGGCTCAGCCTTGTGCCTTCAGCCCAGTAATAGGCTATAGTCTTGGGCTCAGTGGCCTGTGGCTCAGGGTCAGGTTGGCCTAGGCTCAGTGGTTTAGGACAGGTACTGCACGCCTGGGCAGTTAGGTTGGCCTGGCCCAGGATTTAGTGTCACTGGGTGTTTTTAAGCCAAGCAAACCAAGACCTAGGTCATTTTAGTTTTATTTTATTTAGTTTTTAGTTTAATTTATTTCTTTATGTTTATTTAATTTAGTTTAGTTTTTAGTTTATTTTATTAGGTTTAGGTTTATGTTTATTTTATTTATTTTATTTTATTTTATTTAGGTTTAGGTTTATTTATGTTTTTTTTATTTTAAGTTTAGGTTTTATTTTATTTTCTTAGGTTTTGTTTTAAGTTTTATTTTAGGTTTATTTTATGTTTTATCTTTTAGTTTAGGTTTGGTTTTACTTATTTTATTTTATTTAGTTTAGGTTTAGGTTTAGATTTTATTTATTTTGGTTTAGGTTTAGATTTATTTTATTTTGTTTAATTTAGGTTTACATATTTTTTTAGTTTTGGGTTTAGGTTTTATTATTTATTTATTTTTAGGTTCTATTTTAGGTTTATTTGTGAGTCACTATAACAAGACAAAATCATTTTTACTTTTGATTTCATCAACCAAGTAACACACCAAGTTTTCTAAGACATGTTTATGTCGTAGATAAAAATAAGCATGCATTGAGTAAATCAAAACCCTAAACCCCAAACCCTAAACCCTAAAAAAGCTAAAACCAAAACCTAAATAAAATAAAACCTAAAATAAATAAATAGAAAACCTATACTAAAATTAAATAAAAAATAAAATAAAATAAAAAATAAACTAAAACCTAAACCTAAACCTAAACTTAAACCTAAAATGAAAATAAAATAAAGACTATAAACTAAACTAAAATAAAATAAAAAAAACCTAAACTAAACTAAAAAATAAAAAACCTAAATAAAATAAAAACTAAAACTAAAATAAAAATAATATAAACCTAAAATAAAATAAAAACTAAATAAAAAACTAAACCTTAAAAATAAACCTAAAAACAAAACCTAAAAATAAATAAAAAATAAAACCTAAACCCTAAACTAACAAAAACCTAAACTTAAAATAAAAATAAAATAAACCTAAACCTAAACCTAAACTAAAATAATAAACTAAACTAAAATAAATAAAATCTAAACATAGACCTAAAATAAACTAAACCTAAACCTAAACTTAAACTAAATAAAATAAAATAAACTAAAAATAATCCTAAACATAAACTAAAAAATAAAACCTAAAAATAAACCTAAATTAAAACCTAAAACCTAAACCTAAAAAATAAAATAAAAACCTAAACCTAACCTAAAAATAAAAAAATAAAACCTAAACCTAATAAATAAAATAAAATTAAAACTCAACTAAAAATAAACCTAAACTAAAAAAATAAACTAAAATAAATAACCTAAACTAAAATAAATAAACTGAACTAAATAGAAATAAAAAACCCAAATAAATAAAAAATAAACTAAATAAACCTAAACCTACCGGTTTACTTAATTAAAAAAACACTAAACTCTAAATCCTAAATGCTAAACCCTAAACTCTAAACCCTAAATCCTAAACCCTAAAAAAATCCTAAACCCTAAGCCCTAAACCCTAAACCTTAAAACTCGAAACCCTAAACTCTAAACCCTAAACCTAAAACCCTAAACTCTAAACCCTAAACCCTAAAACCCTAAAATACTAAATCATAAACCCTAAAACCTACAACCCTAAACCCTAAACCCTTAAACCTAAATCCTAAACTAACCCTAAACCATAAGAATGTGCAGAACCTTGACAATAGGAACATCACCATCAACTAGGCTTTAAATCTGGACATGGAGGAGAAGGCAGTGGTGGCATTTATCACAGTGGTGGTGGGGGATCTAGAGGTACTGATGGATATGGAGGTGGTGGTCGGAGTATTCATGAGGTGATGGGAGGTAAAGATTACAACCATGGTGGTGGCGAGGGAGAGATCGGGATATGATGGTGGATCCACTACTCAAGAGGGGGAGGTTCATGAGAACTAGAGAAACTAAGAATGATCGATCTAATGCTACTTATGGAACTGTCTTTACATAGAGATAGTTCTAGTTATCTAGGGTTTTGATTTACTAAATGCATGCTCATTTTTTATCTATGTCATCGCTTGTGTCTTAGAAAACTTGGTGTGTTACTTGGTTGATGAAATTGAAAAGTAGAGATGTTGAATTTAAATTTGTTCTCTATTTAAAAAACCATAAACCCTAAACTAAAACTTAAACCCTAAACCTAAAACCTAAATCATAAACCCTAAACCCTAAAACCTAAACCATAAACCCTAAAAACTCTAAACCCTAAACCCTAAACCCTAAACTGTAAAACCCTAAACCCTAAAACATAAACCCTAAACCCTAAAACCTACAACCCTAAACTCTAAACCCTAAACCCTACAACCTTAAACTTTAAGCCCTAAACCATAAAACCTAAACCCTAACCCTAACCCTAAACACTAAAACCCTAAACATTGAATAAAGATGTCATTAGGAGTAGATCTAAAGAATGACCTAATCCTAACATAGAGCTAAAGAAATGTCTTTAAGAGACTTTCCTTGACTATTAGAGACTTGAATACCCTAAAACCTAACCCTAAATCATATAATAATACCATATATTATAGTATAATGAAGCATCATATATTTAAGCATGTAGTGATGTGTTTTCGGATGTTATAAGATGTTTTGAAATGTTTTAGTATATTATGGTATTATGCCCTATAGTCTATATTAATATAAATCATAAAAATATTGATTTAATAAATTAGGTGATGAAATTTATTAAATTTGAAGTGGGAATTAGATTGTAGTACCAAAGGTGTGCTATACCACTTATAGCCTAAAAGGTAAGATTTTATGTTCAAAATAAATATTATATGTTGTAGCATAGTATAACATCATATATCTTAATATATTATTTTAGTATTTTACAAACATGCACAAGTCTACACTAGCATTATTTATAAAATGTTGATTTAGACTTTAAAATGGTGGAATTTGGCCAAATTCATAATAGTAGAGCATGGCATCATAATGTATTATTTCAATTTAAAATATTTAAGTGATACGACTAAAATATATAGTTTTTATTATTTGGACTAATTTTATGATTTTTTATCTTAAGCAATCCCTGAAGTGATATGCAATATATAATATAATATAATATGTTATAGTGTGTTATAATATAGATTCCATAACGATAGTGTAGCTCATGCATTATAGCATACTATTGTGTATTACTACTTATTATTTATCATATTTTAGTTTGTTATAGTATGATGTAGTAGATTTTGTACTGATAAAATTCATAAAAAATACTAATTTATAGGTCGAGATGATGGATTTGGCCAAATTTAAGGTAAGCTTTAGGGAACATCATTGGGGTAAAGTGTGTCATTTAATCAAAAGAATGGAATTTTGCATCCAAAATAAATGTTCATTTTTCAACAAAATTTTATAAATTTTTTGCTTAAAGTGATTCATTTTAAGGTGTAATGTAAGATAATATATTATATGAAAGTGTATTAAAATATAATGTACATAACAATATAACTTCACATATATGTGAATGCGGTGGTGTGTTACTAAATGTTATTGTACATTTTAGTATGTTTTACTTTTGTTATAATACATTGGGTCAAAACTCACAAAAATGTTAATTTGAAGGTTGAGATGGAAGAATTTTTCCAAATTCATGGCACACACCAAGAAGAAACACCAATTTTGTGCTATTTTGTACCATTTCTAATAGAAAAATAATAATTTTACATCCAAAATGAACATTATTCATATTTTGAGAAAATTTTGTTATCTGTTCCTTTTAAGTGATTCTAATGAGGTATAATATTAGATAATATATAATATTATGGCAAATTATAATATAACATCATATTATAATATAATATAGTGTGTTAATTCACACTATAATATGTTTAGCATGATATTGTATAGTTAGTTTGAGCTACAAAGATCATAAATCATAAAATGTTGAGTACAATGTTAAGATGATGTAATTTGAATGAATAAATTATTAGGCTTGTAGTATTAAAGGTGTGCATAAGAGAAGAAATAAGATTTGATGAGAATTCCTTATCAAGGACATGGAGGGAGACCTCTAGGGACCACATGCATTGGACATGACATGTGAAGGGTCTATGTCGAGGGCATAAAAGAAGAAAATATGTTGGAGATAAGGTTTGAATTTGATTTGATTATATGATTTATGGAAAAAAAATCATTGGGTATAAAAATTTATAATCCAGAAGGGATTTAGATCGAATCGACTTTAATTTGTTTTATTTTAATTGATGTGGAGGCATATCCGCTAGATATGGCTCGAGTCCACTGGGATCGTATATGAACCTTCCACTAGGGAAGCTGTGGTTATCTACTAGGGATTGGTATTTGAGTTTGATTTCAGATTTATTTGGGGATGTATCCGTAAATAAGAGTTTGGTTGGATTTCTTTGATTTAGACTATACCGGGGAGTTGGTTTAATTTGGCTCCATTGGGAGGTTGGTTTTGAATTTGATTTATTTGCTTGACTTATTTATATATGATTTGGGGCTACTAGGAGAAGGGTGTTGTTTAACTCCACCGGGAAAATTAGATTTTTAATTTAATCTGTTAATGTATGGACCTTATAGGTGTGTGATGGACCCAGAGAAAGGGCTATATCGCCTTTAACCTACCTAAAGGTTACAAATCCAAAGGGATAGTCTACCACTAGTGGGTAGAGCCAACCTAAGGGGTTTGGTGTATAATGGTTGTGCTAGGAAAAAGATGTAGCAGACTTAAATATTCCAAAGCTTGGAACAACCTCCATGGTGACCTGTTGGATGCACTATAAATCAACCTGAGCTAGGGCAACAACTGAGTGAATGTTGCTAGGGACTTAAGTCAACTCAAAAGTAGTAAGGGTTAATTTTATTTTAGTTTCATGCGATTTGATATGGTTTGTTTGGTTTAGTTTGCTTTCAAATTGAGGGCATGCAGGGATGTGAGCTCGATAAAATTTGATAAATTTAATTTATGGACCATGTCAGTGTGCGATGGACCCACTGAGAAGGGGATATATCAGACTTATCCTATCTTAAATTTATAAATCCAAATGGATAGTCTACGGTAAAGATAGCCAACCTAAGTGGTTTCCTTTGGGTGTAATGACATTGGGGAAGAAGGCATAGCAAACTTACATCTTCTAAAGTAGGAACAACTATTCCTATTGGTATCACAACAAATCGAACCCGACTTAGGGAGACTACTGAATGAAATCCACTGGAGACATATATCAACTCAAGAGTAGTCACATAATTCTTATAGTGAGTTTTGCTAACACTTCCCTAAAGATAGGATGCATGCTTGGGAAAAGGTACCATTAGGGGTGTCCTCCTAATCCACAAGTGAATATATATTTTCTTTATATGTTTGTGTAGACCCTATTGGTGTGTGTGGGGACCACAGAAGGGCTATATCCCTTGACATCTCTCGCATTTATTGACCAAAGGAAAATATGCACATCCATAGGATGGATTCTCCAACCACAGGGGTGGTTACTAGGAAAGGGGAACTGTCTAATTTGATAGTAACCCAGGTAGGGTCTAAATGGGGTCATAAAGGATGTGATCCAAATATAATGCCCATAGGGGAGGTGCTGCTTGGGGCATTATCCTGAACCCTAAAAAAGAAAGCTTATAGGTGTACGGTGGCCAACTCAAGGAGAAAGTGTAGTATACTTACATCTGACATGAGTGGTGTATCCTAAGGTGCGAGAACCAACCAACCTAAGGTGTATCTATTAGCATGAGTGGTGTATCCATTAGCATAGTGAGAACCAACCAACCTAAGGTGACCATCTGTCTAATGATCAATCTGAAAGAAAGCATGTAGGCTTACACCACCTAGAGAGACTACTAAGCTGGGAACCCCCAAAAGGATTGGACCGACTTGAAGCAATCAAGAGGGAAAGAGCCACTAGGGAACTTATCCTAAACCTCAAATATACTGACCTTATCAAGTCATGAAGGCTAATCCAAGAAGAAAGCATAGCAGACTCACATCCTCTTAAACGAAGCTAATATGAGGTAGCTTACCGGCCATGCATTAAGGCCTACCAAACTAACAAGGCACTCATCGGTGTGCAATGGCCATGTAAGGAAGGAAAGCATAGCAGACTTACATCCTCAAAAGCAAGAGGACAACTAGGGTGACACACTAGTAGGGGAACACATTAGCCTGACCTAGAGTAGTTATTGAGTGAGTGTCGTTGGGTGCATTATCTCAACCTCGTGAGTAGCCCGAGACAAAGATATGTTCTTATTTTATATGTTTGTGTAGTTTGTGTTTCAGTGTTGTGTCGATGGAAGGATAGGATGTCGTTCCTTACACCTATCCTAAACACATCATAGGATTCCCAAATAAGAATACTTTCAACATGTAAGAGATTGAATTCAAAATGGAATTTTATTATTGAAGATAATTATTTTTGAACATGACTTATAATATTTCTTTAAGTAGAGCCCATTGATTGGAAGCATTGGGCACTCTCCCTTATGATTAATAAGCTGATAAGATCCTCCTTAGTAGGTCTTCTCTATGGGAAAAGGGCCTTCCCATGTGGGTTCAAACTTGCCTCCCATCTTACGTCAGGCAATAATCAGTCTCCTTAGAACTAAAATAAGCTTCCTACTTGAAAAGCTCTAGGACATAGCAACTTCTTGTGAGCTTGAATCATTTTAGCTTTATATAACTCAAAGTTTTGGCATGCTTGCAGCCATCTCTCCTCCAAATCTTCAAGTTCTTATAACCACAACTTGGTGTTCTACTCTACTATGATCTTGCTACCCATAACTATCTTTTGTGATGGGAGTTGGACTTTTAATGGTAGAATAGCTTCAGACCTATACACTAAGTAAAAAGGAGTAGAATGAGTTGGAGTTCTACTAACCTAAACCTGATAAGATCCCCCTTTATTTAAAGCTTTCAGCCTTGATCATTTCCATACAAGGGTTACTCTCCAGTGAGATCAAGCCATATGGATTGAAAGAGGATCTTTCAAAGATCATGTAGTACTTTAAATCATCCAATTTGGTTGCGTAGATCAAAAGTTATTAACAAAACAAGTTGGACGGTCCTCGGCTCCTGCAGAGATCAAGAGAGACGAAATCATGACAGTCCGTTTCTTTTAAAAAGAAATGGACGGTCTAGATCTAGGCTATTAATTTGATTAAATCCCTTTAAGAAACACGGGAATGATCCGGATCATCCGATCTGTGATCGGACGGCCTCGGATCGTCCCGCGGAATCAACCTCGGCGACACGTTTTAATCCGGAATCATGGATCGTCAGAGACCCGATCTTTGATCAACAATCGATCTAATCGCCATCATTTTAGTTTGTGGGACGTTACTTAAAACCATTAAAAATAGTTGATTAACGATTTAATTAATTAAAAAAATTTAGAAAAATTCCAAAAATCATAACAAATCAAAGAAAAATCAGAAAAATATAAATAAAAGCTCTATGGATTCGTCTGGATAAGAGGACTCCATAAAAATTAAAATCCCCAAATTTGATTGGGTTATTTTTCCTTAATTTAGGTTTAATTTAAAACATTAAACCTTAATTACTCTTAAATTAATAATCCAATTAATTTGAAACTTTGGGGAAATGAAATTAAGATTAAAACATACCTTAGGTAAATTTTTGGGGATTTTATTCTCTGAAATAAAATGAAATTAAAATTTTATGTGAGTTAATCCTTAAATTAAATTAAATTAATTACTCTTTAATAAAATAATTATAAAATTTTAATTTAATAATCTTAAATCAAAATAATGAACATCGAAATAATAATTGAACTTAATTAAACTAATATAAACCTAATATGAACTTAATTAACTTAATTTGATAATTAAAAGAATAAAATAATTCAATTAAATTACTTGAATTAATTAAATAATAATAAATCAACCAACTAAAAAATTATGAATAAACCCTCATTGGAAAGGTATTCCAGTGTAGAATATGTAAAAAATAAAATCTCTTAATTAGTCTTAATAAATTAATCTTAATTTATGTTTTAATGAAATAATTAAAACCTTAATTACACCCTAATTACATCTCTAATTAAACTAAAACTATAGGAACATAAAATTTGCATGAAACCCCACTTGTCATAAATATATGAAACCCAGTTGGTCTATAAATTTGGAATTCTTGAATTTCCAAATCTTTAGGTCAATATGAACTAAATAATAATTAAGAATAATCATTAATTCATTAAATCAACAAATAAATTGAACCAATCTAAAACAAACATCAGAAAAACTTAGTGTAATTCATTAAAACTTTATAAGTCAGAGAATCTAATCAAATATAAAATTTTAAGCAAATCAATACTTAATAAAAATCAAATATAATTAAAACAACTTAAGTGAAGTTTAATGAAATACTTAATGAATTTTAATAATGGACTTAAAATCTAGATTAATCAAATCAAGGAATTAACTTAAGTACTTTAGGTTAAGAATAATCAATGAACAATCTTAAGATATTAATTCATATTAAATGACTTAAAATTTAAGCTTATTTAACATCTTAAGTTAAATTGAATGAAATCAAACTTAAATCTAACTCTTTAAAATAACATAAGCCAAATCAAATGAAATCCAAATAACTTAATTCAAAATGAGATAAATCAAATAAATTAAATCAAACAAAGCAATTCAAATAAATGAAATAACATAAATCAAATTCAAACATAATTGAAATCAAAAAGATTAATTAAAATACTTAAGGATTTTAATTAGTCTTTGGAAACTTCATCGGATTTAGGATGTTGAATGGAAA
This sequence comes from Cymbidium sinense, assembly GCA_021442155.1. NCBI lineage: Eukaryota > Viridiplantae > Streptophyta > Magnoliopsida > Asparagales > Orchidaceae > Cymbidium > Cymbidium sinense. Next base: position 217,925,473 of record CM038214.1, on the reverse strand, counting down.
GAGCTCCATCCAAAAATGGAATCATTCCATTCTTCATTCTGAAAACCTATACAACTTTAACCAAATAAAATGAACAAAAATAAATAAGAATTAAATCATTAAATCATTTGAATTGAAACTAACCAATGGTAAAAATTAAACTAATTCAAATTTCAAACTTCAAAACTTAAACTTAAAGGCCTAGCAAAGACTTACCACACAAACCCCACTTCTACACACTAGATTATTTAGAGATCTATATTAGATCATTCTGATTTTCTTTTAATCTCGTGAAATGTTATGATGTGCTTCACATGTCTATGTGGTGTATTACTTTGACTAATGCCTAAGCTTGTTTGTTCGTTAGATTGGATGTTAGGGCGTTCTTTCTAGATTTGACACTATTTTTTGTAGGGGACTGTGTTAAAGGGATCGCTGTAATAAATAAATCATAAAATTGATGTTGGCTTGTAGGTGCTAAAAATCCCTTAACATAGTCCGTAGGATAGGTGGGCTTGGCAAGCAACTAATGTTAAGCTCGTATGTTTGTGAAATATAAAATACTTTGTGTATGTGTTTCCTAACATCTATTTGGGCTTAGGATTTTCTTTGAATTTTAAATGTAAATTTGAGCTTAGAATTAGGTTAGGATCTATGGAGTCTAGGATTAGTGAGCCCCAATCGGAGATGGTGCGGGTCCCTGTGGAGCAGATGGATGTCCCTAAAGAAGGAGACTTTCTAGAAGAAGACCCATAGATCTAAACTTGTAGTTCTAGGCGTTGTATAAGGGTAGAACCCCAATTTTATTTCTTCGGTGTACGCATCTACGTGCATTTTCTCTTATATAATTTAATTTGGCTTAATTTATTTTGTAATAGAAACAACATGATTTTTTAGGTTTCTTTTGCTATGTTTGGTGTGATGTATGCCCGGATGTAGGCTCATAGGATAAACTAAATTTTCTACCCAACTAAATCAATCAAACATAAAATAAATACAACTCATAATCTTCATATAAAGGCCTAGGTATTAAAACAAGATAACATATGTAGCAACCCCTTAGTGAATGTCATGCATTATCATATTGTTTCACTCTTGATTAATGAAGGAATTCCATCTTTGACCTTTGAGAGCCTATGATGGAAGTACACCTTCTTCTATTTTGATTTGGCCCATGATCTTTTCTAATTGCATGCATTGGTATAAATTGTATCCTTATAGCTAAATGAATCGTGAGTCAAAATTATTAAAATATGAAAAATGTGCATTAGTTATATGCATCTTCATACCCTACATAATCTTAGGGATTAAGGAGTAAGTCTAGGTTCATATATTTTTTTTCTAAAATTGCAATAGCCCAGCCATCTTGCATTCATATGACTTAGCCTCATGGTTTTAAAAGGCGCTTAGGTGGTGTTACCGGCAACCTTCTCCGTGGCTGTAAGCCCGTAAGAATCGGGATAGGTTAGTTCCTTCAAGTGAAGAGAATGACCAATGATTCCCAAGAATAGAACTAGGTCGAGCATCGACATGTGCACCCTATGACTAGGTTCCTCAAGAAGCATCCTTTAGGAATAAGTTTTCAATCCTACTGCAGCCTTTGCTAGAATCTAAAGTCCTAGATCTCTAAGAAAATGACAACTTGAAATTTAAAATTAAATCCCAAATTTAAGCCTAATCATAGGATAGATGAAATATCCTGGGCATCCCAGATCAATAGGCATTTCCTACTCTTTTCCATTTGACTCTTAAAATAACTCTCTAATTTGGACCTCTCCAATTGAATTTCCAAAATCAATTCTTTGAAAGTTAGTAGTCTTTAGGAATAACCACCTATTTCTTTAATCGAGTATTCTTAGGAAGAGACATTTCTAAGATGTAATTAACTATACTTGCCTTTATAGGAACCGGATACCGGGATAAAATTGACCTTATACTTTTCTATGTAGTTCGGGGAAAAACTTTGGTACATGAAAGACCCATTAGCCTTAGGAGTATTTTATTAAAAATGATTGAATCCATTACAGGAAAGCATGTTTATCTTTTGAGATAATATGTTTATTCCTTAATGCCATATTTGATCATTTAAATAAAATATTCCTAAACTCTATGTGGTGTCATTTCTTTTCTCCATTAGAGAGAAAAAGAAAACCAACACTCCCCAGCATAGCTTTGAGGATTGGATCATGTCTTTAAAGATCGCTCTCCTCTCTTCAGCTAACTAGGATGGATCATGCTTTTAATGACCCCATCTTATTAGCTAATCACATGGATTATCACTATTCTCAAGTAAGAGTAAGTCCCCTGAAGGCATCTTCCTTCAACATAGTGATTACATTAGGTTTAGTCCATTCTTTGGGTATACTCCTAATAACATTACTCTTCATCCTAGAACTTAATGAAAGTTAAGATTCTAGGAATGAATCACATTTCCAAAACAAAGATAGATAAACATATACCTATCTTTCACAATCAAAATCAAAACAAAATTTTAAATCAAAAATCAAAATCATGAATTGGAACCCCAAGTTTATACTTGCATGATGATCAATCTGGTCAACACCAATATGTGCATTGTATTATGACTAATCCACTACACATATTAGGGTCCATTTGTTTACCTCATTTTTGGAAGAGGTCATTCTAGCAATAAAATGATATCAAGTTCAAATAGAGATGTCCTAATTCTCTATTCAAGTCACTATGCTTAGTGACTTAGAAATGCATTTTCGATAAATCCAACTTACTTGGTTTAATGCAAAATCAAGTCAAATATCCAACATAAATTAAATCAAGTAGAACAATGAAATAAGAATGAAAATTCAAAGTCAAACCTAAAGTCAACTCTAGTCAACCTAGGATTGACTTAAGTGGGCCCACTTGGTCAGAAAGTCAACCCACTAAATTTTGACTAAATTAAATCACCAAAAATATTTTAAATTATCAAATGAATATGTGTGATCATAATGATAAAGAAATTTGAGTTTGTGGAGGCCTAGATTAGGTAAATTAAATTTCTTTAAATCAAAATAACCTAAATATGCTACATTGAACAAAATCCAACAAAATCAAAATAAATCTAAATTGATTGCCCTAAATCATATGGGGATGGTGATGGGACATAACCCATCTCCCCATTGTGTAGTTGGGTCAAATAGGTCATTTGACCCTTAGGAAGTTAGGTTTAATTCACTTAACCTAAATTGGGTTAAGTGAGTTAATCAAGATAAAAGAAATAAGGAAATATCAAACCACTTCCAACCAAATCACATGGGATGGGGGTGACACTTCCTGAAACCCTTCTAATGAAGGTTTACATCCCTAATCAATCTTATCTTGCATTAATGCATTATATAAAATCTAAAATGAGGAAAACTAATGCAAGCAAAGGAATTGGAGAAGTCAAATTCATTCTCCCTTCTTCCACCTCTTCACATGGGGACAACTGGGATGGAAAAGGAGAGCACTAGCTAGCTTCCAAGGTCCTCCATCACCAAAAACCACCAAACAATAGCTAGGGAGGAGCTTAAAGGCTCTCAGCCATATAGAAAAACAAAGAGAGAGACTTCCCCAAGGAGAATTGAACACACACACACCTTCACACATCAAAATTGAACCTAAACAAAATTTCCTCCTCCCCCCAAGAGTCCTTAACCACTATACACCATCAAAGCCAAAAGGAGCACTCAAGGGTTGGTCTAGGGAGCAAACCATAAGGAATTAGCCTAATTCCTTTGGCAAGCAAGTTCAGTTCAAGCATTCGAAGCTCTAAGATCAATTTCAAGGCCAATCACAATGAATTGAGGTATACCATTATTGACCTTAAGCTTTTCCTTAAATAATTTAGTTGTGGTCAGTTTAATGGGAAATGCGATCTTCAATAAGATTAAACCACATCGAAACATAGGATATTCATCCACGATCGTGTAGCAATTGAAATCAATTTCTCGTGCTCGATCGATCACAATATAATTTCAATGGTCCTCCCATAGAAATCGAAGGAGATGATCTTTACCGTCCGATCGGTATTGATTGGATGGCCTAGATCTAGGCAGACCAAATCAATTTTTACCCTTTAGGAACCGCGAAATCGATCGACGTCAACCTTTGACGGCTAGGTGGTCCCACATTTTGTACTACAATGACGGATGCCATGGTAATCACCGCGCACATGGGGCGTGCCATGCGACTCACGGATCCTGTGGGACCACTTTAAAACCATTAAAATCTAAATAATGGATTTAATTAATTTAAAAAATGCAGAAAACTTTTAAAAATCATAGAAAATCAAATGTAAATTAGAAAATTACAAATAAAAGCTCTATGGATTTATCTTGATGAGAGGAATCCATAGAAGTTAAAATACCCAATTTTATTTGGTAATTTTCCTTAATTTGGGTCTAATTGAAAAACATTAAACCTTTATTACTATGAAATTAATAATCCAATTTGTTTGAAACTTTGGGAAATAAAATTAAGCATAAAACATACCTTAGGTGAATTTTTGAGGATTTAATTCTCTAAATTCAAAGGAAATTAAAATTTCACATGCTAAATCCTTTTAATTAAATAAATTAATTAACCCTTAATGAAATAATTAGGAAATGTTAATCTAACAATCTTAAATCAACATAATAAATTAATGAACATAACACTAATTAAACTTAATTAAACCTATCTAAACCTAATAAATCATTAATTAACAAGGCAATTAAATGAATTAAATAATTCATTTAAACAACCTAAACTTGATTAAATCATAGTAAATCAACTAGTTAACCAAAAATTATGAATAAACCCTCATTGGAAAGGTATTTTAGTGAAGAAAAAAAAATTAAAAATAAAACCCTTAACTGAATCTCAATAAATTAGGCCTAATTTAGGTTTTAATAAAATAATTAAAATAGTAATTACACCCTAATTACATCTCTAATAAAACTAAAACTTTAGGGATATAAAATTAGTATGTAACCCTATTTGGCAGAAATATTTCAAGTCCAATTGATCTCTACATTAGGAATTCTTAAATTTCTAAGTCCTTAGGTCAATGTTAATAAAATATTGTTAAGAAATTAATTAACCGATTAAATAAAATGGTAATTCACCAATCTCCAAATATTAGAAAACTATTCTAAAACTTATCTAAATATCCTAAGTCAATTGAAGTGGTCAAATTAGGTCTAATTAAGGAAAACCTTAGGTTAATAAAACTATTAATTAACTTAAACTTTAACCTTTGAATCATTGAAATTTAATAAAAACACTTATCCCTAATGAATTTAAGAATGAATCTAATCATCAGGTCAATTAAGTTTGATCAAATATAATTAAATAATTAACTTAATTATTTTGGGTTAAACCTAATCCATGAATAAACCTAAGTCAAAGGTACTAATTCATATTATATTAATAAACTTAAACCTTAAAATTTACAAATCCATAATTTTAACAATTTAAGTTAAATTGAATGAAATCAAACTCTTTAAATTAACTTGAACCAAATCAAATGAAACCTATATTACTTAATGGAACTAATTAAACATATTAAAAGGATTAATTAATATACTTAAGGATCTTAGTTAGATTTTTTAGAAACTTCATTAGGATTTAGGATGTGGAATAAAGTGAGATTCACCTTAAAAAAATGAAATTGATCCTATTTCTCATTCTTGAAAACTTAAATATTCCTTTAACTCAAAAAAATGAACATAAAATGGGAATTAAATCATTAAGTCATTTGAATTGAAACCAACCTATGGTAAAAATTAAACCAATTGAAAATTTAAACTTAAACTTGAACTTAAAGGCATAGCAAAGACTTACAACACAAGTCCAACTTCTACACACACTAGATTACTTAGATCACGGACTCTAGATCTAGGTTAGATCAGTGATTTTCTTTTAATCTCTGTGATATGTTGTGCTTCACATGGCTACATAGTATTGCTTTAGCTAGATTCCTGTTTTGTTTAACAGATGGTATGGTGTACTTTTAGAATAACACTATTTTCGCTGTGGATGTTAAAGGGATCATAATAAATAAATCAAATCATAAACTTTTGTTTGCTTGCGTGCAAAAAATCTCTTAACATAGTCCATAGGACAGGTGGGCTTGGCAAGCAACTAATGCTAAACCCGTATGTTTGTGAAATAAAAACTAGTTTGTGTGCTGTGTGTATTTCCAAACATCTATTTTACAGGATTTAGGATTTCTTTTGAATTTTAAATGTAGATTTGAGCTTAGAATTAGGTTAGGATCTATGGGGTCTAGGATTAGCAGGAGTTGACCCAACCAGAAGATGGTGCAATGGTCCTATGTGGAACCCGATGATGTCCCTGAAGAAGGAGACTTTCTTGGGAAGAAGACCCATAGATCTAAACTTGTAGTTCTAGGCCAGGTTGTATAAGGGCAGAACTTGATTGGCCATTTTTCTTTCTTCCGGGCTGTACAGCAGTACCCGGCTGCATTGGCCTTTTTCTTATATAATTTAATTTGGCTTGATTTATTTTGTGTGCATAATAGAAATATCATGCTTTTTCTAGGTTTCTTTCTAGGTGTGTTTCAGTGATGAATGCTTGGATGTAGGCTCATAGGATAAACTAAATTTTCTACCTAACTAAATCAATTGAAATATAAAAATAAATACAACTCATAACCTTCATATGAAAGCTTAGGTATTAAAGCAAGATAAAATATGTAGCAACCCCTTTGGATAACATCATGCATAAATCATATTGTTTCACTCTTGATTAATGAAGGACTTCTATCCATGCTAGAAAACTTGGGCTTGACTTTTGAGAGCCTATGATGGAAGTACACCTTCTTCTATTCTGATTTAGCCCATAACTCTTTTCTAATTGCATGCATTAGTAATAACTTATATTCCTATGACCTAAAAATTAATCCTGAGTCAAAAATTATAAAAATTTGAAAAATATGCATTAGTTAGGTGCATCTTCATACCCTACATGATCTTAGGGATTAGGGAGTAAAGTTTTCATAGATTTCTTTCAAAAAAAGCAACAGCTACCATCTTGCATTCATATGACTTAGCCTCATGGTTTTAAAATGTGCTTAGGTGGGGTTAGGTGGCCTTCTCTCCGTGCGTTGTAAGTCCGTAAGAGTTAGGGATAGTAGGTATTAGGGTTTATGGTGGCCTTCTCAGGCAGAGAAGAACAACCCATAATTCCCAAAATAAAGTTTTCGAGCATCCGATATGCACCTATAGACTAGGTTCTGAAGCATCCTTTTTAGGAATAAGTCTTCAACCCTAGGCATTTTTTGCAGTCTTGTGCTGCTAAAATCTAAGCCCTCAATTTCTAAGAAAATAACAACTCAAAATCTAAAATTAAATCCCAAATTTGAAGCCCAATAATTGGATAATTGAAATGTCTACTAGGTATCCCAGTATCAATAGACATTTCCTACTCTTTCCCATTTAACTCTTGAAAATAACTCTCTCCAATTTGGACCTCATCCAATTGTATTTCCAAAAATCAATCCTTTGAAAGCTATCTTAGTAGTCTTTAGGAATAACCACTTATTTCTTTAATCGAGAGTATTCTTAGGAAGAGACCCTTCATAAGATGTTATTAACTATAGAGTCTTGCCTTTATAGGAAACCATGATCCCAAGATAAAATAAACCCTGTTTTACTTTCCCATGTAGTTCAGGGGAAAATACTCTAAGACCCCATTAGCCTTATGAGTCTTTTATTGAAATGATCAATCCATTATAGAGCATGTTTATCTTTCGAGATAATATGTTAATGCATATTTGGTCATCTAAATAAAATATTCCTAACTTATGTGGTGTCATTTTTTTCTCTATTCTAGAAAATAACACCTACAACTCAAAACCTACAACCCTAAAAACCCTAAACCTTAAACCTTAACCCCTAAACTAACCCTAAACATTAAACCCTAAACACTAAGCCCTAACCCTAACCATAAAACACTAAACCCTAAACCCTAAACCCTTAAAACCATAAACCCTAAAGCCTAAGCCCTAAACCCTAAACCCTAAACTCTAAACTAACCCTGAACCCTAGGCTAACCCTAAACCCTAAACCCTAAATCCTAAAAAATCTAAACTCTAAAGCCTAAACACAAAACCCTAAACCCTAAACCCTAAACCCTAAACCCTAACCCTAAACCCTAAACACTAAAACCCCAAACCCTAAAGCCCTAAACCCTAAACCCTAAAACCCCAAACCCTAAAACCCTAAACCCTAAACTCTAAACCCTAAACCATAAACCATAAAAATCTTAAAACCTAAACCTAAATTAAATAAAAAAACCTAAAACTAAATATAAAAATAAAATAAAATAAAAACTAAACTAAAAGCTAAACCTAAACTTAAAAATAAAAGAAAATATAAAATAAAAATAAATTAGAATAAAATAAAGAAAAAACTAAACTAAAAAAAATAAAATAAACATAAGAATAAAAAACCATAATAAAATATAAACTAAATGTAAAATAAAAATAAAATAAAATTAAAAAATTAAAATTAAAACTAAATTAAAACCTAAACCTAAAAAATCAACTTAAAAACAAAACCTAAAAATAAATTAAAAATAAAACCTAAACCCTAAACTAAAAAAAAGACATAAACCTAAAATAAAAAATAAAATAAACAAAATAAAAGAACCCTAAACCAAAACTAAAATAAACTAAACCAAAGAAATAAAACCTAAACCTAAACCTAAAATAAACTAAACCTGAAAGAAAGAAACTAAAAGCTAAATAAAATAAACCAAACCTAAACTAAAAATAAAACCTAAAAAAAAATAAACTAAAAATAAACCTAAAATAAAAACCTAAAATCTAAACCTAAAAAATAAAATAAAAACCCGAACCTAAACCTAAAAATAAAAAATAAAACCAAAACCTAAATAAAAATTTAAAATAAAACTCAACTAAAAATAAACCTAAACCAAAACTTAAGCCTAAAAAATAAACTAAAATAAAACCTAAACTAAAATAAATAAATCTAAAATAAATAAACTAAACTAAATAAAAATAAAAAATTAACCTAAATAAAAATAAAAAATAAAGTAAAATAAAATAAATAAAAAATAAACTAAATATATCTTAACCTACCAGTTTACTTAATTTATAAAAAAAAAACTACTAAACCCTAAATCCTAAACCCTAAACCCTAAACCCTAAAACTAACATTAAACCTACAACCCTACACCTACAACCATAAATGCTAAACCCTGAAAAACCCTAAACCATAAACTCTAAAAGCATAAACCCTAAAACCCTAAACCCTAAACCCTAAACCCTAAACCCTAAACCCTAAACTCTAAACCCAAACCCTAAACCCAAAACCCCAAACCCAAAACCTAAACCTAAATTAACTAAATAAATTTAAAAGTAAACTTAAACCCTAAAACCTAATAAAGCTGCCTAAACCTAAACCCTAAGAATGGGCAAAACCTTGATCGTAGGAACATCAACCGTGCCTAGATCTGATGGAGGAAGGCGAGGTGATGGTTATCACAAGGTGGTGGGAGATCCGTGAGGTGCCGGTGGATATGGAGGTGGTGGTCGGAGCAGTGGTGGTTATGGAGGTAGGAGGAGCCATGGAGGTTACAACCGTGGTGGTGGCGGAGGGAGAGACCAGGGATATGATGGTGGATCCCTCTACTCGAGAGGCCGGGGTGGTTCTGATGGGAACTAGAGAAATTTAAGAACACATCGACTGCTGTTTATAGAAGTTTTATAGAGAGATGGTTTTAATTATCTAAGGTTTTTAATTTGCTCTTTATGTGCTCATTTTTGATCTATGTCATCGCTTGTGTCTTACAAAACTTGGTGTGTTACTTGGTTGATGAAATTGAAAAGAAGAAATGTTAGATCTGAATTTATTCTCTGTTAAAAAAAACAAAAAACCCTAAACCCTAAACTAAAACTAGAACACTATACCTAAAACCTAAACCCTAAACCCAAAACCCTAAAAGCATAAACCCTAAAACCCTAAACCCTAAACCGTAAACCCTACACCCTAAACCTTAAACCCTAAACCCTAACCCTAAACCCTAGACCCTAAATCCTAAACCTAAACCTAAACCTCAAGTAACTAAATAAATTAAAAAATAAATCTAAACCCTAAAGCATAATAAACCTAAACCTAAACCCTAAGAATGGGCAGAAGATAGCAGGAACATCTCTATCAACCAAGCTCATTCTAGATCTAGCGATGGAGGCGAAGGCGAGGTGGTGGTCATTGTAGTGGTGGTAAGGTATCTGGAGATGGTGGTTGGGGGTAGTGGTGGTTATGGAGGTGGGAGGAGTGTTGGAGGTTACAGCTATGGTGGTGGCAGATGGAGAGATCCGGGATATCATGGTGGATCCCGTTACTCAAGAGGTCGAGGTTGTTTTGATGGGTACTGGAGAAACTGAAGAATGATCGATTCTATCTGCTACATATGGAACTTTGTCTTTAATCTTTATAGTAAAGACAGTTCTAATTATCTAAGGTTTTTGATTTGCTCTATGCGTGCTCATTTTTTATCTGTGTCATCTCTTGTGTCTTAGAAAACTTGGTGTGTTACTTGGATGATGAAATTGAAAAGAAGAAATGTTGAATCTAAATTTATTCTTGATTAAAAAAAAACCCTATACACTAAACTAAAACCTACACCCTAGACCTAAAACCTAAACCATAAACCTTAAATTGTGAACCCTAAAAACCCTAAACACTAAACACTAAACCCTAAACCCTAAACCCTAAAAACCTAAAACCTCATTGAATTCTAAATAATCCCTAACCCAGATTCCTCTTTTGGGCATTTGGTCCTCGATTGGATTATTCTCGGGTAATTGGTGCTTCTCAGCTTCTCTCGAAGGTGCATATCGGGCTCCCCCATATGTGATGTCCTTGGATTAGATCAATGGCGGAGGCTCTGGTCTCTGAATCGTCTCGGACGCACCGCTTTGCTCTTCTACGGTTTTTTTTGGATTGATTGCACTGTAATGCACTTGTTAAATCATTCAAAGATGCTTTATCGTAAGATCTCTAGCTCGAATGCTTTAATCTCATTTTGACATCTTATCGTGGATTCCGAGAATGTGTTGGTCGATGTTGAAACTTGCTAAGCCCTTGAGTTGAGCTTTGGTGGGTAAATTCTCCCTTAGATGCGACTCTTGATAATATTCGCTCTTTCTTTCATAGTTTAAAATTATCGTACTTTCTCTCGGTACGTCGATCCGTCACATTCTTATTCAACTTTCAAATGATTTAGATTACTCGCGGGTTTTCGCTCGTCATTCTTACTTGTGCATAATTAATTGTCAAATTATTGAAATGGTCACCCTCTTTGATGTCAAAGAGGAATCTCCCATTGTCCCTCTTTGGCTTGCTTTTCCTAACATGCGAACACTATGTCACTCATCAAGTTTTGTTTGTTTGTTGGCCTTTTGGTAGGCCTCTCCAAATAGACCAAGCAATGCCACTAGATCTAGTCCATCTCCATTTCGTATTCTCGTTGAGATAGACATCACAAAAAAATATCCCAAAGAGGTTTGGATTGGCTCTGAAAAATTTGGATATAGTCAAAAGTCAATTCAAAATTTTCACTCTTTTGCACTCATTGCAAGATTCACATGATCACTAATGCTTTGTGCTTCATCCTAATCTCAAAAAATTTACCATAGAATTTGAATACCATTAATGGAACGGGAAAACCACTACTCAGCATATGTGCCTAAAATACTCAAAAGAACCTCTCCTCTACACCTCCTCTAATCTAGTGGAAAACACTCGACCTTGGTACTAAAAGCGACCATTGAGGGGTGTGCCAATACCAATTTACCTAACCTCACCCCACTAGTAATAATCGGTTTCCCATGATAGTTCTTTGCTTCATTTAAATCCTAGAAAATCTGAATGGTAGCCTTATATTGGACACCCAATTAAACAATTTGAATGGGAATAATATAATGGACCAAAACAATGATGACCCTATGGCTTCAGAACATATTGAGAAAGATATTTGTATTACGAATGGTGCGAACTTCCCATCTATTTCCCTTGAGTGATAATCAATTGAACCCAATTTCTCACACTCTCGATACGAAGAAGGTGAAATCCCTCTTCTAAAACATTGATAGATTCTTCTACTATTTGAACCCAAAATCAATCACTTTCGATGGAGATAATTTGGATTCGATAGACCCTTTCAAATTGTTAAAACAAAAAACCCTACAAAGCAATTTTCTAATAATAACCTCACTAGAACCACTCGCTCTTCTTCCACCCCACACAAGTAATGTGTCATCATTTCTCTCCTCTCTTTCCTTTCTTTTTTCCTTTTCCCTTTTGGTTGTCCCCTTATGATTAATTTTCTTATTTGGAATATCCGGGGTTGTGGGTCTCTTCTTGTCTCCAATCATGTTAGGAGTCTTTGTCGTGTTCATAATATCAAGTTACTTGTTCTTATTGAACCTTTCATTAATTCTTCTAAGATTGCTTTTGTCACTAGATCCCTTGGTTTTCATAATTTCTTCTTCAATCTTAATAATAAAATTTGGTGCTTTTGGCACAACTCCATCACCATTTCCATCATTGATGATCTTGACCAATTGGTTAATGTCAAAATCTCCTTAGGTGACTTATCGGCTTTTGGCTCTTTTATCATGCTTCTTGTAATAGAGTGGTAGGAACATCCTTTGGAATCACTTACGCACCTTCGCTTCCACCTTCCCCCGGTTGGTTGGAGGTGATTTCAATACTATCATAGCTAGTTGGGAAGGGAGGATGTTCTCTAACCTTCATTCCATGGAGGACTTCTCAAATATGATCTTGATTGCAATCGATCGACATTGGTTTCTTGGGTCACAACTTAGACTTTGGCAATGTCTTGATAGGATTCTCTTTGGATCAATCGGTGGCTACTACATTGTTGAGCATTTGGCGAGAACTTTGTCGACCATGCTCCTCTTTTGATTTCCTTCAAAAATCCCCCAACCCATCTACTCCTCTCCTTTCAGATTTCAAAATATGTGGACCCCAACATATTGACTTCATTAATGTCATTCTCACTAATTGGATGGCCCTATTTTCCGGATAATTATTAAAATGACTCATCTTTGGCTTAAGCTCAAAGACTTAAACAAAATCTCAATTGGTGGAACAAACACATTTTAAAACCTTTTCACAAATCTTAAAGCTATGGAACAAGAGGTTTGTTCTCTTGAAGAGTCTCAAGCGATCCCAAAACTTGAGGAGTTGAACATTGCCAAGAATAACTTGGTTAATTATCAAAACATGGAAGAAACCTATTGGCATCAAAAAAGCCAAGCAAACACATATTCGATGGTGACAGAAACACCGTATTTTCATGCCATTTGTAATAAAGCCTTAAACTCGATTAAGAAAATTAAGAACTCTAATGGTGAATGGATCGATAACAATGGTATTAAGGATTACGTCATACATCATTTTCAAACTTTATTAAATTCTAATCGTTCTTTGGGAACTTTATCAAACACCCATCTTATCCCTTCTTAGATTAACAATGAGGATAATCATTTACTCACTATGTGTCCTTCCGAAGAGGAGATTAGTAATACTCTTAAGAACATGAACACTGACTCTGTTGCTGGCCCTGACGGCTATACGACCCACTTCTTTCAGCATTGTTGGCCATTTATTAAAACCAACCTAGTTGATGCTGTTATTGATTTCTTTGATGACAATCCTATTCCCAAATACTTTTCAAGCACTTCTATTGTCCTTATTTCCAAAACTAACAATCTTGAATCTTGGGATTTTAGATTAGTCTTTGCACCTTTTTCAAAAACTCATTGCTAAACTAATAAATAGGCTTAGCCCTTTGCTTCCTAAAATCATCTCCCCAAACCAATGGTTTTGTTAAACACATAGAAATATCGAGATAATATTCTTCTTGCTCAAGGTTCATGACATTGATGTCCCTTCTAGAGGAGGCAACATCTTATTCAAAGCGGACATCGCTAAAGCCTTTGACAATCTCATGGGATTTTCTCTTTCAAATCTGAATTTGTTTGGTTTTTTGATAGTTTTATCCGATTATAAAAGGTGTATCATGAATGTCGGTTTTTGGTTATCATGAATGGTGAGTCCATAGGTTTCTTTCCTTCTAGCCATGGTTTGAGGCAAGGTGATCCACTATCACCTTCTCTCTTTATCATCGCTATTGAATAGTCAAGGAGCCTTAACGATCTTTTTTGCTAATAATCCTAATATGTCTTTTAAAACTCATGGAGGTTTCCTATTTCTCATCTTAGCTTTGGATGATTTCATTATCTTCTACACGGCTCCCTTCAACATGTTAAAACCATTAAGAACCTCTAAATGATTTTGGTAAAGTTAGTGGTCTTTTTTCTTAATGAAGGAAAATGTGGTTTTATTCCTTCAACTAAGATTCCTCCTAATAGACTTAACCAAATATCCGATTACTAATTTTAAGCAAAATCAACTCCCCTCTTTGGGGCTCTTTTAAAGGCCAAAAAGATCACACCTTTTGATTGATCTAATTCAAAATTTCTAACAAAATCTCGGTTTGGGAATTTCATTTACTCTCTTTTCGTGGTAGGCTTACCTTGATCAAGAGCACTCTAAATTCCATGCCTATATACCTTCTTCAAACCATTGTGCTACCAACTCTACCATCAATAGAATTGAGCATCTCTTAAACAAATTTTTTGGGGAACCAATACCTCCTCTAAAAGAATGCACCGGTCATCTTGGTCTAAAAGTTGTGGTACTCTTGAAGAGAGGTGCAGGATGTAAATCCATCAAAGAAGTTATCAATGCCTTCTCCTACAAACTTTGGTGGAATTTTAGGAGCAAAATAGTCTTTGGGAATTTCATGACTTCTAAATATTGCCGGGTAAACATCCTCTCATTTGTCCCTTTAAATCGGGTGACTCACGTGTGGAGAAGACTTTGTTACGTCAAATGGGATGTAGAATCCTTAATTTTTTGGGGCATAAATTCGGCAATTCCTTCTTTTGGCAAGACTGGAGTGGTTGTGGATCCATTGATGACTTACTCTACACTCACTCCACTTGCTATTAGATTCATTCATTACAAAACCACAAGTGGAACACTAGTAAGATTCTTGATTCTATTCCTTCCACTTTTAAATATGATTACTAATATTCCTATCACTCCCAACAATCATGATCAGTTATCTTTAAGCTATCTCATAATGGGGATTTCATCCTTAAAATGTGTGGCTTCACACTAAAGACACTCAGATTCTTCTATTATGTTCTCCAAAATTTGGAATAACAATATCCCCTCTTCTTACTCTGTCTAACTTGGTATCCTAAAAACTTTATTCTATTGACTCTTTGTGGGGTAAAGGGTTTTATTTACCCTCTAAATGTCAATGTTGTTCTCATATTGAGAATGTTAACCATGTTTTTGTTAATGGGGCTATTGCCTCTAAAATTTGGATTTGGTGATCTATTCAACACTCTCAATTTTAATTGTTCTTTTACTTTATATCAACTTCTTGAAGTTTACTTTGACAATGCAATTAAAGGTCATATTAAAATCATAATCGCCATTACTCTTATTTGGTTCATATGGATGGACCAGAAAGCTAAACATCATTGGGATTCGTATGAACCACATGAGGATTATTTAGAACTAAAACAAAATTTGACTTGTTTAAAGCCAATTTAATTCATCACAAACATTTTAAAGGCAGAATAAATCTAATAAAGCGGGCCTCAACCTTCCGACCGACTTACTATCAAAATGATAGAATGGTTTTGGAAAAAACCTCTTGATCATATTATTAAAATTAATCTTGATGGCTCTGTCTCATAATGGCTCTGGTTGTGGAGGCATTTTAGATTCTAAGGGTATAGTCCTATGTGCATTTGCTTATCCCCTTATTTCCACTGTCTATCTTATCTTATGCTTATGGCAGTCCACAAAGCTCTAGAAATTTGTCTTCAAAATGGTAGCTCTCAATATTTGGATAGAGGTGGATGCTCTTTCTGATTGACCTTTTGACTTCTACCAATATGAGCGCTTGTTTGTACTACCTCCTCAAAAACTAGGGCTCTTCTCTCTCAACTGAATTTTACCATCACTCATGTTTGGCGTGAAGGTAACGCCTGTGTTGATTACCTTGCAAATCTGGGTGCGAGATTAGATAGTATCATCTTCTTTGATCAATCTACATTACCCAAATACTTGCGTGGTCTGGTTAACTTGGACAATTCTGGGCTTCCTTACCTCAGAATCTAATTCTCCTCTTCGCCTCCCTTTTTTTTGGTTTTCTATTTCCTTGTGTTCTTTATGGATACTCCTCATAGATATCATTGCTGTCTTGTGCTCTTTGCCATGACTTGCTGCCTTTACCCCTTCTCCTTTAGTTGGAAGAATTCTATTTTTGGCATTATTATATGGGGCGATGTTGAACTATATGCACATCAATATCTTGAGTTGGAACCCAGTTGAGCCTTGTGTTACACTTCTTGGTTTTATAACGCAATCCCACTTGGGACTTTAATTTCATTGATACATTCATTTCTAAACGAGAGAATTAACCATTCTTTGGAGGAAGTTATCTGTTTTGATGGGCTTAGATTTTTAGTACTAACTTCTTTATCCGGTTTCTCTCGACAATATGGCTTGGAGCATTGCTACTACCTATGTTGCTTAGGCAGCGGAGTGTGCATTATCGGTTGCGCTTTTATTTTGATGATTATAGTATTTCTTTGGGATGCTTACATTCCTTGGGACTCTTTCCTCCCTAAAGGCCTAATTCATAAAGGTTTCTTATCTTTGAAAGGATTTTGGTTGTTGGGCTTGGACTTTTTATGCATGCTATCCTTGCTTATATAATGCCTCCTCGACATGCTTTCACGCAAGGGAAGAAATTGTAATACCCTGGTCTCTTTTAATGGTTATTTTGGTCTGAAATCCTTGTATTGGAATGGATTGGGTTTAATTACCTTTTGGGTTTTGGAGGTTTGCTGCCATGGTTGTTTGTTGATTTGTTTGTTGATTTGGTTTTAATCCCTTTGGGTTAATTTCTGAATTTTCTCTGCTTCTCCCGATTTTCCCTTATTTTTTTTTTGCTAACTTGCTATCTTGTTTTAGCAAGTTCTAGTTTTGGACCTTTATTGTCTTAAAATTCTGCTTGGTAATGATGTCTCTACTTGGAATCATCTTCTTATTTTATATTCTAATGGCTTACAATGTTGCATTAGTTGCTCGATGGGAGTGACTTTCGATTACTGGATTATTTCATTTGGGTTCTTACTCAATTCAGATGATGTGAATCATATTTACTCATTGTTTATATTGTAATCTGCATCTATTGGGTTTGTCTTGTTACCTTCTTGGATTGGAGTGTCATTTCGTTTGAGAGGTACTATAGTCGATGTTACTTATTCTTTTGCTTTAAGACTTTGGATGTTTGTGGATTTGGTTTATATTAGTTGTCTCACTTGTCTTAACCTATAGTATCCCTTTTAGTGTTGCTAGTATTGTGCAGATCTCTGTGCCTAATCAATTGTTCTGATCTTAACCTATGGTTTGTATACTCTCAATGATTGTTATTATGGCAAGCACGTGGGGTATTTCGCAAGGATATGAATTGGGATATTATTCTTTGCTTATGAATATTCCTTCTTGGATGTTGTTGCCTTTTCTTTGTCTTGTTTTGGGTTGATTGTTGATCTCGATTATCAATTGTTACGAATCGCTATTATTTCTTGCTCTAACTATTTTTTGGTGCTAATTTTAGTTGGTTGCGTTCATTTCCTTTGTTGAGCTATCTTTGTTGCCTTTTCTTTGCCTTGTTTTTTGGGTGTTGATCGGATTATGGGTACTGAACGCGCTATTAGGTTCTTTGTCTAATTTTTACTTGGTGCTAATTTGGTTGGTTCAGTCCATTTCGTGTTGAGCTATCAGTGTTGCCTTTTTCTTTGTCTTGTTCTGGTGATTGTTGATGGATTATTTGTGGCCTGATCACGCTATTAGGTTCTTTCTCTACTTTTTCTTGGTGCTCTTTGCTTTCTTATGCTACTTTTAGTTGGTTGCAGTCCACTTCCTGTTGAGCTATCTTTGTCTTTCTCTATTGCTTTTTCCGGGATATTAATAAGGGGTTGTTTCTGGTTTTTACCACAAGCTTCATTTATATATATGATTGGGATGGTGTTAATTATGCTCATTGACTTGATTAGCAGAATTTCACCAAGTTGTCTCCTCTGCAATTTTCTTGTGGAGGGATTATATGCTGGATTGCTTTCTTTCTTGGAAATGGCTATTGATGAGATTCTGGCTAAGATGGCTCACTCTCTTATGTTTATGTATTCTCATGTCAAGATGCATATATTGATGATATTTCTCTTGAATGAGACTCCCTATCCTTCAGCTCTTAGCAATTCTCTATATACTTTAGACAAGATTTTGCTTAGGTTTGCAGGTAGTAAAGCTCGAATAACAACAACTAGGTGCTACCTTCTCAGAGTTTGCTATGATGGCTGATGATCTCATTCCCTATTTGGTTGGTAGTAGCTCATGTGATGTAACCCTTCACAAGTTTGGATGCTCATACTTGCATGCCTCAGGATGTGATTGAGCACAGCTTCTCTATCACAATTCCTTACTAACACACTCATATTATATTGTTTTCTTCAAACTTTTTGTCTGTATTACCTTAACTGTTCTAATCTCCCTCTTATTATAACTTTGCAGGTGATTCTCTCTCCTTCTTTTGTGCTCCAGATTATCATGCATTCCCACATCCTCGAGCATTGGCTTTATTCTTATTTTAGCTTATTATATGTCCATCTTGTATCTTTTGATTGTTTTATGCTTTCTTTTACTCTTGGATGTGGATGGGGATTTACTCCTTAGGGTGATTTTGGCTCTTTGAGCGTAGTTCTGGTTTATCCCCTTTAAGGACCTTGTAACCCTCTTTTTTGTAAAAATGCCTACATGGGGCTTAAAAAACCTAAAACCTAAACCTTAAACTAACCACAACCTAAACCCTAAACCCTAAACCCCAAACTCTAAACTCTAAACCCTAAACCCTAACCCTAAACCCTACACCCTACACCCTAAAAAGCTAAAAACCTAAACCTAAACTAAATAAAACCTAAAAAAACCTAAACAAAAATAAAATAAAATAAAATAATAAAATAAAAGAAAAACCTAAATCTAAAGCTAAACCCTAAATAAAATAAAAAAATACCTTAACCTAAATTAAAAATAAACCTAAAAAATAACCAAAATTAAAACCAATTCACCTAAAAATAAAATAAAAACCCTATCTAAACTGAAATAAAATTAAAACCTAAACTAAAATTAAAATTAAAATAAAACTATTATAAATAGCACTAACTAAAATAAACTAATAAAAAACCTACTAAATAAATAAATCTAAAATAAATAAACTATAAATAATTAAAAATTAACCTAAATAAAATAAAAAAAATAAAAATAAAATAAAATAAAAAAATAAAATAAATAAAAACTTTGGTTTGATTTAAAAAATCCTAAACCATAAACTAAATCCTAAACCCTAAACCTTAATATAACTCTAAACCTAAAATCCTAAACCCTAAACCAAAATAAAAAAAAAAACTAAGCATAAACCCTAAACCCACAAACCTAAACCCACAAAACCCTAAACACTAAAGGGTAAACACTAAACCCTAAACCTTAAACTTAACCCAATAAAACCCTCAAGCTAAACCACAATAGAATAAACCCTAAACCACAAAATCTAACCCACAAACAAACCTAAAACCTAAACTAAACCTAAATCTAAAGTAACTAAATAAATTAAAAATAAACCTAAATAATAAAATCTAATAAATAAGATGGTAGAACCTTGACGGGAACATCACAACCTCAGTCCCAGATGGCGTTGGAGGCGAAGGCATAGGTGCCGGTTATCATAGTTGTGGTGGAGGATTTGGAGGTGCTAGTAGATATGGAGGTGGTGGTCGGAGCTATGGTGGTTATCGAGGCGGGAGGAGGGATGGAGGTTACAGCCATGGTGGTGGTGGAGGGAGAGATCGAGGATATGATGGTGGATCACACTACTCGAGACCCTGAGATGGGAACTAGAGAAACAAGAATGATAATCACTTCTTAAGGCTGTCTTTATAAGAGATTCTAGTTATCTAGGGTTTTTGATTTTCTCTATGCATTCTCATTTTTTATCTATGTCATCACTTGTGTCTTAGAAAATTTGGTTTGTTACTTGGTTGATGAACTCGAAAAGAAGAAATGTAGAATCTTAATTTATTTCGAGTTAGAAAAAAAGCAAAAAACCCAAAACCCTAAACTAAAACTTGAACCCTAGAAACCAAAACTCAAACCCAAACCTAAACCTAATGAAACCCTAAACCCAAACCTAAAACCCCAAACCCTAAAACTTAAACCCAAACCTAAACCACAAACCCTAAACCCTCTTAAATCCACAAACCTACTAAAAGAAAAACCTAAACTAAATAAAACCCAATAATAAAATAAATCAATAACAAAAACTAAAATAAAATAAAAAATAAATAAAACTAAATAAATAAAATAAACCTTAATAATCTAAACTAAACCTAAACCTAAAAGAAATAATAAAATAAAAAAAATAAAATAAAATAAATAAAACCTAAACTAAACTAAAATTTAAAAACCTATAAAATAAAATCTAAACCTAATAAAAATAAAACTAAATAAAATAAAATAAAAAACTAAATAAAAATGAAACCTAATATAAAACAAAATAAAATCTAAAAATAATTAAAAATAAACTTAAAACAAAACAAAAAAAAAACTACTAAATAAAATAAATAAACATAAACCTTAACTAATAAACTAAACTAAAATAAAACCTAAATGTAAAAATAAACTAAATAAAGCTAAACCATAAATAAAATAAAATAAACAAAATAAACTTAAACCTAAACAAAAAAATAAAACCTAAAATAAAAAATAAAACCTAAAACTAAACCTTAAAAAAAATAAAATAAAAAATGTAAGATAAATCTAAAATAAAAAAATGAAACCAAAAAAAAAAATGAAACTAAACTAAAAAATTAACCCAAACTAAAACCTAAAAATAAACTAAAATAAAAGATTAAAATAAAGTAAATATAAAATTAAATAAAATAAAAATAAACCACAAATAAAAATAAAAAATAAAATAAACTAAAAAATAAATAAAACTAAATAAACTTAAACTATTTTTTAGATTTTAAAAAAATATAAAACCAACCTGGAAACTCTAAACCCCATACTAAGCCTTAAAAAGGCTAAACCCTAAATAAAACCTACAAAAAAAACTTAAACCTAAATAAAATAAAATAAAATAATAAACCTAACTAAAATAAAACTAAATAAAATAAATAAAACTAAACCTAAATAAATAAGCGAGACTAAAATAAAAAATAAAATATAAAATACTAAACTAATAAAATAAAACTTAAAATGGATAAAATAAAAAAAATCTAAAACTAAACCTAAAATAAAATTAAAATAATCAAATAATAAAAAACTTTAATCTAAAAAAATAAAAAAATAAACATAAAAAAATAAACTAAAATAAAAAAATCTATCTAAAATAAATAAAACTAAATAAAAATAAAAATAAACCTAAATAAAGATATAAAAAATATAAACTCAAATAAATAAAAAATATTCTAAAATATCTAGTAAATAAAACTTATTTAAATTTAAAAAAAACACAAATACCCTAAACCCTAAAACTAACCCTAAACCCTAAACCTACAACCATACCCTAAACACTAAAAAACCCTAAACCCTAAACCCTAAACCCTAAACCCTAAACCTTAAACCTTAAACCCTAAATACTAAACACTAAAGTCTAAACCTTAAACCCTAAACCCTATACCCTAAACCCTAAACCCTAAAACCCTAAACCCTAAACTACTAACTTAAACCCTAAAGCTATAAACCCTAATACTAAACTAACTAACCCTTAAACCTGTAACTTAAACCCTAACCTAACCCTAAACCCTAAACCCTAAAACCCTAAACCCTAAAACCTAAACACTAAACCCTAAACCTTAAACCCTAACCCTAAATCCTAAACCCTAAAACCCTAAACCCTAAAACCATAAACCCTAAACCCTAAACCCTAAGCCCTAAACCCTAAAAAGCCTAAAACCTAAACATAAACTAAATAAAACCTAAAAAATAAAATAAATAAAAATACCTAAACCTAAATAAAATAGAAAATAAAATAAAGTAAAAAATTTAAACTAAAGCCTAAACCTAAACCTAAAAAGAAAATAAAATGAATTAATAAAAATAAACTAAAACAAAATAAATAAAAACCTAAACTAAACTAAAAAATAAAATAAACCTAAGAACAAAAGTCCTAAATAAAATAAAAACTAAACGTAAAATAAAAATAAAATAAACTTAAAATAAAATAAAATGAAAACTAAATAAAAACCTAATTGTAAAAAATAAACCTTAAAATAGAACCTAAAAATAAATCAATAATAAAACCTAAATCCTAAACTAAAAACAAACCCTAAACCTAAAATATAAAATAAAATAAAATAAACTAAATTACAATAAATAAAACCTACACCTAAACTTAAACCTAAAGTAAAACTAAATAAAAAAAATAAGCTAAAAAAACCTAAACCTAAACTAAAACATAAAACCTAAAAATAAACATAAAATAATAACCTAAAATATAAACCTAAAAAAATAAAATAAAAACCTAAACCTAAACCTAAAAAATAAAATAAAAATAAAACTCAATTAAAAAATAAACATAAAACTAAACCAAAACCTAAAAAAGAAACTAAAATAAAAAGCCTAAACTAAAATAAATAAACTTAAAATAAATAAACTAATCTAAATAAAAAAAATAAACCTAAATAAAAATAAAAATAAAATAAACTAAATAAACTTAAACCTACATGTTTACTTAATAAAAAAAAACATAAACCCTAAATCCTAAACCCTAAACCCTAAACCTACAATCCTAAACCCTAAACCCTAAAAAACCCTAAACCCTTAACCCTAAAAGAATTAACCCTAATACCCTAAACCCTAAACCCTAAACCCTAAACCTTGACACTAAACCCCAAACCCTAAATCTAAAGCTAAAGTAACTAAATAAATTAAAAAATAAACCTAAACTCTAAAACATAATAAACTTAAACCTAAACCCTAAGAATGGGTAGAACCTTGATGGCAGGAACATCATAGTCAACAAGACTGCCTAGATCAAGGGAGGTGAAGGCGAGGTGGCATGGTGGTGGGGATCTGAGATCCGTGGATATGGAGGTGGGGAGTAGTGGTAGTGGGAGGCTGAGGAGCGATGTGAGGTTACAACCATGGTGGATCCTGCTACTTTAAAGGCCGAGGTGGTTCTAATGGGAACTAGAGAAACTCAAGGATGACCCATTTGATCTACTGCTTATGGAACGTGTCTTACAGAGAGATTCAAGTTATCAGGGTTTTGATTTGCTCATGTGCTCATTAGATCTATGTTACAGTCTTAGAAAATATGGTGTGTTACTTGGTTGATGAAATCAAGAAGAAGAAATTTTGAATCTAAATTTGTACTCTATTAAAAAAAATCATAAACCATAAACCTAACTAAAACTTGAACCCTAAACCTAAAACCTAAACCCTAAACCCTAAACCATAAACCCTAATCCCTAAAACCCTAACCCCTAAAATTGTAAACCCTAAAACCTAAACCCTAAACCCTAAACCCTAAACCCTAAATCGTAAACCTAAAAAAATAACCCAAAACCCTAAACTGTAAACCCTAAACCCTAAACCCTAAACACACCCTAAACACTAAACCATAAACCCCAAACCCTAAAAAGCTAAAAACCTAAACCTAAACTAAATAAAACATAAAAATAAAATAAATAAACTAACCTAAACCAAAATAGAAAAATAAAATAAAAAGATAAACTAAAATCTAAACTTGAACCTAAACCTAAAAAAAAAAAAACTAAACTAAAATCAAATAAATAAAAACCTAAATTAAACTAAAAATAAAATAAAAAACCTTAATAAAATATTAACTATACCTAAAATAAAAATAAAATAAACCTAAACAAATAAAAACAAAAATTAAATAAAAATCAAAACTTAAACAATAAACCAAAAAATAAACCCTAAGAATAAATAAAAAATAAAACATAAACCCTAGCAATAATGTAACTGAA
>CM038214.1:217806201-217901195 GCA_021442155.1 Cymbidium sinense | reverse complement strand
GCCCATGGTAAGATGGGAGCAGTTGAACCCACTTGGGAAGGCCGCTTTTCCATAGAAGGCCTACTAAGGAGGATCTTATCGACTTATTAATCATAAGGGAGAGTGCTTCCAATCAATGGCTCTACTTAAGAAATATTATAAATCATGTTTGAAAATATTATCATGAAAATTCCATTTTGAATTCAATCTCTTACATGTTGAAAGTATTCTTGTTTGGGAATCCTCCCGATGTGTTTAGGGTAGGTGTAAGGAACCGGTAGCATCTATCCTTCATCGACACAAACACAAACTACACATAAACATATAAAATAAACACATATCTTTGTCTCGGCTACTTTGAGGTTGAGATAACGCTTGACACTCACTCAATAGCTCTTTAGGCTAATGTGCTACCCTACTAGTGTGTCACCCTAGTGGTCTTCTTACTTTTGAGGATGTAAGTCTGCTATGCTTTCCTTCCTTACATGGCCACTACACACCAATGAGTGCCTTGTTAGTTTGGTAGGCCTTAATGCATGGCCGGTAAGCTACCTCATATTAGCTTCGTTTAAGAGGATGTGAGTCTGCTATGATTTCTTCTTGGATTAGCCTTTGTGACTTGACAAGGTCGAGTATATTTAAGGTTTAGGATATGTTCCCTAGCGCTCCTTCCCTCGCTTCAAGTCGGTCCATCCTTTCCGGGGCTCCCAGTAGTAGTCTCTAGGTGGGTTGTAAGCCTACATGCTTTCTTTCTAGATTGATCATTGACAGCGTCACCTTAGGTTGGTTGGTTCTCACTATGCTAATGGATACACCACTCATGCTAATAGATACACCTTAGGTTGGTTGGTTCTCACACCTTAGGATACACCACTCATGGCAGATGTAAGTCTACTACACTTTCTCCTTGAGTTGGCCCGTACAGCTTTCTTTTTTGGTTAGGATAACACCCCAAGTAGCACCTCCCCATGGGCAATATATTTGGATCACATCCTTTTGACCCCATTTAGACACTACCTAGGTTACTATCGAATTAGGCAGTTCCCCTTTCTTAGTAACCACCCCTGTGGTTGGAGAATCAATCCTGTGGATGTGCAGATTTTCTTTTAGTCCAGTAAATCTGAGATAGGTCAAGGCTGATATAGTCCTTCTCAGTGTGATCCCACATACAATAATAGGGTCTACACAAACATATAAAAAAAATATATATTCACTAGTGGATTAGGAGGACACCCCTAGCGGTACCTTTTCCCGCATCATATCTTTAGGGTGTAAAACTCCCTATAAGAATTATGTGACTACTCTTGAGTTGATATAAGTCTCCAGTGGCATTCACTCAGTAGTCTCCCTAAGTCGGGTTTGATTTATTATGATACCATAGGTCAGTTGTTCCTACTTTAGAAGATGTAAGTCTATGCCTTCTTCCTAGCACAGTCATTACACACCGAAAGGAAACCCCTTAGGTTGGCTAGCTCTACCCCACATCCAGTAGACTATCCATTTGGATTTGTAAATCTGAGATAGGACAAGTCTGATATAGCCCCTTCGGTGGGTGACATGGTCCATAAATTAAATTTATCAAATTTTACCAAGCTCACATCCCTGACATGCCCTCAATTCAAAAGCAAACTAAACCAAACAAACCATATCAAATCACATGAAACTAAAATAAAATTAACCCTTACTACTTTTGAGTTGACCAAAGTCCCTAGCGGCATTCACTGTAGTTCCTAGGTCGGTTGATTTGTGCATCCAAAGGTCACCCTAGAGGTTGTTCCTAGCTTTGGAAGATTTAAGTCACTACATCTTTTCTAGCAGACCATTGAACCCCCCAGGTTGGCTAGCTCTACCTGGTAGACTATCCCTTTGGATTTGTAAACTTTAGGTAGGTTAAGGATGATATAGCCCTTTCTCAGTGGGTCCATCACACAGGTCCATACATTAACTTCAGTTAAATTAAACCCAATCTAATTTTCCCTAGTTAAATCACCCCTCCCTGAGCCCCAAATCATATATAAACAAGTCAAGCAAATAAATCAAATTCAAAACCAACCTCCCTGGAGAAAATTAAACCAACTCCCAGTGAGTCTAAATCAGAAATCCAGCAAACTCTTATTCAGCGGATACATCCCCAAACAAATGATGAAATCAAACTCAAATACCAATCCCGATAACCCCAAACTGCTTCCTAGTGGAAGGTTCATATACCGATCCCAGTGGACTCGAGCCATATCTCTAGCAGATATGCCTCCACATCAATTAAAATAAAAGAAATTAAAGTCAATTCGATCTTAATCCCTGCTGGATTATAAATTTTAATACCCAATGAATCTTTTTTCCATAAATCATATAATCAAATCAAATTCAAACCTTATTTTCTTCTTCTATGCCCTCGACATAGACCCTTCACATGTCATGTCCAATGCATGTGTGGTCCCCTAGCGGGTCTCCCTCCATGTCCTTGACAAGGAATTCTCATCAAATCTTATTTCTTCTCTTATGCACACCTTTAATACTACAACCAAAAGCTAAACAATTTATTCATTCAAATTACATCATCTTAACATTGTACTCAACATTTTATGATTTATGATGTTGTAAGCTCAAACTAACTATACAATATCATGCTAAACATATTATAGTGTGAATTAACACTATATTATATTATAATATATGATGTTATATTATAATTTGCTATAATATAATATATTGTCTAACATTACACCTCATTAGAATCACTTAAAAGGAACATATAACAAAATTTTCTCAAAATATGAATAATGTTCATTTTGGATGTAAAATTGTTATTTTTCTATTAGAAATGGTACAACATAGCACAAAATTGGTGTTTCTTCTTGGTGTGCGCCATGAATTTGGCAAATTCTTCCATCTCAACCTTCAAATTAACATTTTTGTGAGTTTTGACCCAATGTATTATAACAAAAGTAAAACATACTAAAATGTACAATAACATTTAGTAACACACCACATTCATATATATAAGTTATATTGTTATGTACATTATATTTTAATACACTTTCATATAATATATTATCTTACATTACACCTTAAAATGAATCACTTTAAGCAAAAAATTTATAAAATTTTGTTGAAAAATGAACATTTATTTTGGATGCAAAATTCCATTCTTTTGATTAAATGACACACATAGCACACCCCAATGATGTTCCCTAAAAGCTTACCTTAAATTTGGCCAAATCCATCATCTCGACCTATAAATCAGTATTTTTATGAATTATACCGTACAAAATCTACTACATCATACTATAACAAACTAAAATATGCTAAATAATAAGTAGTAATACAATGTATGCTATAATGCATGATACACTACGTTATGGCATCTATATTATAATACACTATAACATATTATATTATATTATATTGCATATCATTTCACAAGGGATTTCTTAAGATAAAAAAAATCATAAAATTAGTTCAAACAATAAAAACTATATATTTTAGTCGCATCACTTAAATATTTTAAATTGAAATAATACATTATGATGTCATGCTCTACCTATTATGAATTTGGCCAAATTCCACCATTTTAAAGTCTAAATCAACATATTTATAAATAATGTTAGTGTAGACTTAACTGCATGATTGTAAAATACTAAAAGAATTTAAAATGCACAGAACAATATATTAAGATATATGATGTTATACTATGCTACAACATATAATATTTATTTTGAACATAAAATCTTACCTTTTAGTATAAGTGGCATAGCACACCTTTGGTACTACAACTAATTCCCACTTTCAAATTTAATAAATTTCATCACGATTTATTAAATCAATATTTTATGATTTATATTAGTATAGACTATAGGGCACAATACCATAATATACTAAAACATTTCAAAACATCTTATAGCATCTAAAAACACATCACTACATGCTTAAATATATAATGCTACCTTATACTATAATATATGGTATTATTATATGACTTAGGGTTAGGTTTTAGGTATTCAAGTCTCTAATAGTAAAAGGAAAGTCTCGTAAAGACATTTTCTTTAGCTACCATAATTATGTTAGGATTAAGTCATTCTTTAGATCTACTCCTAATGACATCTTTATTCAATATTTAGGGTTTTAGTGTTTAGGGTTAGGGTTTAGGGTTAGTTTAGAGTTTAGGGTTTAGGGTTTAGGGTTTATTTAGGGTTTAGGTTTAGGGTTTAGGGTTTGTGGTTTACGGCTTAGGTTTTAAGGTTGTAGGGTTTAGGGTTTAGACTTTAGGGTTGTAGGTTTTAGGGTTTAGGATTTAGGGTTTATGGTTTAGGGCTTTATGGTTTAGGGTTTATAGTTTTTAGGGTTTAGGGTTTAGGGTTTAGGGTTTACGATTTAGGTTTTAGGTTTAGGGTTTATGTTTTAGTTTAGGGTTTAAGGTTTTTTTTAACAGAGAATAAATTTAAATTCAACATTTCTACTTTTTGATTTCATCAACTAAGTAACACACCAAGACACAAGCGATGACATAGATAAAAATGAGCATGCATTGAGTAAATCAAAAAAACCTAGATAACTCTCTCTTATAAAGACACAATTCCATAAGTAGTAGTCGGATCAATCGTTCTTGATTTCTAGTTCTCGAACCTCCCACTCTCGAGTAGCGGGATCCACCATCATATCCCTGATCTCTCCCTCTATCGCCACCACAGCTGTAACCTCCATCGCTCCTCCCCACCTTTATAACCATGAATACTCTGACCACCACCTCCATATCCACTAGTACCTATAGATCCCCGACCACCATTGTGAGAAATGCCACCTCTGCCTTCTCCTCCATTGCCAGATTTAAACTGAGCCTAGTTCATGGTGATGTTCCTGTTGTCAAGGTTCTGCACATTCTTAGGGTTTAGAGTTAGTTTAGGATTTAAGTTTAAGTGTTTAGGGTTTAGGGTTGTAGGTTTTAGGATTTAGGGTTTATGATTTAGGATTTTAGGGTTTTAGGATTTAGGGTTTAGAGTTTAGGGTTTTAGGGTTTAGGGTTTAGAGTTTAGGGTTTTAGGTTTTAAGGTTTGGGGTTTAGGGCTTAGGGTTTATTTTTTTTAGGGTTTAGGGTTTAGGATTTAGGATTTAGAGTTTAGTGTTTTTTTTAATTAAGTAAACTGGTAGGTTTAGGTTTATTTAGTTTATTTTTTATTTATTTGGGTTTTTTATTTTTATTTAGTTCAATTTATTTATTTTAGGTTTATTTATTTTAGTTTAGGTTATTTATTTTAGTTTATTTTTTAGGTTTAGGTTTATTTTTTAGTTGAGTTTTATTTTTATTTTATTTATTAGGTTTAGGTTTTATTTTTTATTTTTAGGTTTATTTAGGTTTTATTTTATTTTTTTTTGGTTTAGGTTTTAGGTTTTTAATTTAGGTTTATTTTTAGGTTTTATTTGTTAGTTTATGTTTATGATTATTTTTAGTTTATTTTATTTTATTTATTTTAGGTTTAAGTTTAGGTTTAGTTTATTTTAGGTCTATGTTTAGGTTTTATTTATTTTAGTTTAGTTTATTTTAGTTTAGGTTTAGGTTTAGGTTTATTTTATTTTTTTATTTTATTTTTATTTTAAGTTTAGGTTTTTTGTTAGTTTAGGGTTTAGGTTTTATTTTTTATTTATTTTTAGGTTTTATTTTTAGGTTTAATTTTTTATTTAGTTTTTATTTTATTTTATTTTAGGTTTATATTATTTTTATTTTAGTTTTAGTTTTTATTTTATTTAGGTTTTTTATTTTTTTAGTTTAGTTTAGGTTTTTATTTATTTTATTTTAGTTTAGTTTATAGTCTTTATTTTATTTTCATTTTAGGTTTAGGTTTAGGTTTAGGATTAGGTTTAGGTTTATGTTATTATTTTATTTTATTATTTTTTATTTTATTTTAGTTTAGGTTGTTGTATTTATTTTATTTTTAGGTTTTATTTTATTTAGGTTTAGGTTTTTAGCTTTTTAGGGTTTAGGGTTAGTTTAGGGTTTAGGGTTTAGGGTTTGGGGTTTAGGTTTTAGGGTTTAGGTTTAAGTTTTAGTTTAGGGTTTAGGGTTTAAGATTTTTTTTTAAGAGAACAAATTCAAATTCAACATTTCTTCTTTTCGATTTCATCAACCAAGTAGCACCATAAGTTTTCTAAGACACAAGCGATGACATAGAGCAAAAATGAGCACCCATAGAGCAAATCAAAAACCCTAGATAAGTAGAGCCCTCTCTATTATAAAGACACAGTTCCATAAGCAGCAGATCAAATCGATCATTCTTCAGTTTCTCTAGTTCCAATCAGAACCACCCACGCCTCTCAAGTAGCAGGATCCGCCATCGTATCCCCGATCTCTCCCTCTACCACCACCACCCATAATCTTCATCACTCTCTCTCCATAACCACCCTTTTACCACCACCACCTCCATATCCACCCGGCACCTCCATATCCCCACCATCATTATGATAACTCTGCCTCCTTCCACGGATCTAGGCGAGCCTTGTTGGGATGTTCACGCCATCAAGGTTCATCTCATTCTTAGGGTTCAGGGTTAGTTTAGGGTTTAGGGTTTAGTGTTAGTTTAGGGTTAAGGGTTTGGGGTTTAGGGTTTAGGGTTGTAGGTTTTAGTGTTTAGGGTTTAGGGTTTAGGCTGGTTTAGAGTTTAAGGTTTAGAGTTTAGGGTTGTAGGTTTAGGTTTAGGGTTTAGTTTAGGGTTTAGGGTTTAGTTTTTTTAAATAAGTAAATCAATAGGTTTAGGTTTTTTTAGTTTATTTAGTTTATTATTTATTTATTTGAGTTTTTATTTTTTTTATTTTTTATTTAGGTTTATTTTTAAAATTTATTTAGTTTAGTTTATTTATTTTAGGTTTATTTTCTATTTATTTTAGGTTTAGATTTTTTTTAGTTTATGGTTTATGTTTTATTTTTTAATTTATTTTTATGATTTATTTTTGGGTTTATTTTTTAGATTTAGGTTTTTTTTTTGTTTTTATTTTACTTTATTTTAGGTTTATTTTATTTTTGGTTTAGTTTTTATTTTATTTAGGTTTTTTTTATTTTTAGTTTAGTTTAGGTTTTATTTCTTTTATTTTAGTTTATTTTATTTTATTTTATTTTCTTTAGGTTTAGGTTTAGGTTTAGTTAGATTTTTATTTTATTTTATTATTTTATTTTATTTTGGTTTAGGGTTTTTTTAAGGTTTTATTTAGTTTAGGTTTAGGTTTTTAGCTTTTTAGTGTTTAGGGTTTAGTTTAGTTTGAGGGTTTAGGTTAGGGTTTAGGTTAGTTGGGTTTAGGGTTTAGGTTTTAGGTTTGGGGTTTAGGGTTTGGTTTAGGTAGGGTTTAGAGTTTTTTTAGGGTTTAGGGTTTAGAGTTTAGGTTTAGTTTAGGGTTTAAGGTTAGGCTTTAGGTTTAGGTTTTAGGTAGGGTTCAAGTTTTAGTTTAAGGTTTAGGGTTTTGGTTTTAACATAGATCAAATTAAGATTCAACATTTCTTCTTTTGATTTCATCAACCAAGTAATACACCAAGTTTTCTAAGACACAAGTGATAGATGAAAAAATTAACATGCATAGAGTAAATCAAAACCCTAGATAATTAGAACCATCTATTATAAAGATAGAGTTCCATGGCGGATCAGTTAGTTCTTAGTTTCTAGTTCCCATCAACCACCGACCACTCAGTAGGCGATCCATCATATCCCATCATGCCGCCACCACGTAACCTCCATGCTACTCACCTCCATAACCACTTTGCTCGATCACCACCTCAATATCCACCGGTGCTCAGATCCCCACCACCTTTGTGATAAGCAGACACCTCAACCTTCACCTCAGTTAGATCTAGGAGCACGGTTGGCCGTGATGTTCACATCAAGGTTATGCTTATTCTTAGGGTTTAGGTTTAGGTTTAGGTTTATTAAGTTTTAGGGTTTATGTTTATTTTTAAATTTATTTAGTTACTTTAGGTTTATCTTTAGGGTTTGGGGTTTAGGGTTTATGGTTTAGGGTTTAGGGTATGGGTTTAGGGTGTAGGGTTTAGGGTGTAGGGTTTAAAGTTTAGGCCTTAGGGTTTTAGGGTTTATGCTTTTAGGGTTTATGGTTTAGGATTAGGGTTAGGGTTTAGGGTTATAGGTTTAGGGTTTAGGGTTAGTTTTTGGGTTTATGGTTTAGGGTTTAGGTTTTTTTAAATTAAGTTAAACGGTAGGTCTAGGTTTACTTAGTTTATTCAATTTATTTTTTATTTATTTTAGTTTATTTTATTTTAATTTATATTTAGGTTTATTTTTATATTTATTCAGTTTTGTTTATTTATTTTAGCTCTATTTATTTTAGTTAGGTTTTTAATTTTAGTTAATTTTTTTAGGCTTAGGTTTAATTTTTAGTTGAGTTTTATTTTTATTTTATTTGTAAGGTTTAGGTTTTATTTTATATTTTTAGGTTTAGGTTTAGGTTTTTCTTTTATTTTTTTTTTTTATTTTAGGTTTATTTTTAAGGTTTTATTTTTTAGTTTAGGTTTAGGTTTAGGTTTTATTTATTTTGGTTTGGTTTATTTTAGTTTAGGTTTATGTTTTTTTTAAATTTAATTATTTTATTTATATTTTAGGTTTAGGTTTTTTAGTTTAGGGTTTAGGATTTATTTTTTATTAATTTTTAGGTTAGGTTTTTACTATATTTTTTTATTTATTTTATTTTTATTTTATGTTTAGTTTTATTTTTTAAGGTTTTCATTCTTAGGTTTATTTTATTTTTTATTTTAGTTTAGGTTTTTCTTTATTTTAGTTTAGTTTATTTTTATTTTCTTTTAATTTATTTTTAGGTTTAGGTTTAGGTTTTAGTTTAGGTTTCTATTTCATTTTTTTAATTATATTTTGGTTTAGGTTTTTTATTTATTTTATTTTTATGTTTTATTTAGTTTAGGTTTAGGTTTTTAGGTTTGTAAGGTTTAGGGTTTAGGGTTTAGGTTTAGGGTTTAGGCTTTTAGGGTTTAGGGTTTAGGGTTAGGGTTTAGGGTTTAGGGTTTAGTGTTTAGTGTTTAGGCTTTATGGTTTAGGCTTTAGGGTTAGGGTTTAGGCTTTAGGGTTTAGGGTTTTTATGGTTTAGGGTTTAGGGTTTAGGTTTTAGGGTTTTAGGGTTTATGGATTAGGGTTTAAGTATTAGGGTTAGGGTTAGGGTTTAGGGTTAATTTAGGGTTTAGGGTTGTAGGTTTAGGATTTAGGGTTTAGGGTAAGTTTTAGGGTTGAGGGTTTAAGGTTTATGGTTTAGGATTTAGGGTTAATGGTTTAAGGTTTAGGGTTTACCATTTTTAAAAAAATAATTAAATAAACTGGTAGGTTTAGGTTTATTTAGTTTATTTTATATTTATTTTATTTTTATTTTATTTAGATTTATTTTAATTTTTTAATAGTTATTCATTTATCTTAGGTTTATTTATTTTTTTAGGTTTTATTTTATTTATTATTAGGTTTAAGCTTAGGTTTATGTTTATTTTTGTGTTTAGTTCTATTTTTATTTATTTTTTAGGTTTAAGTTTTATTTTTAATTTTGAGGTTTAGGTATTTAGTTTATTTTATTTTTTTAGGTTTAGGTTTTAGGTTTTTATTTTTGGTTTATTTTTAGGTTTTATTTTTTAGTTTAGGTTTAGGTTTATTTTTAATTTATTTTATTTATTTAGTTTAGGGTTTAGGTTTAGTTTATTTTAGGTTTAGGTTTAGGTTTTATTTATTTTATTTTAGTTTATTTTAGTTTAGGTTTATGTTTGTTTTCTTTTATTTATTTAATTTTTTATTTTAGTTTTATTTTTTTTTAGTTTAGGATTTGGGTTTTATTTATTATTTATTTTTTTTAGGTTTAGGTTTAGGTTTTATTTTAGTTTTATTTTTTAGGATTATTTTTAGTTTAGGTTTAGGTTTATTTTTTATATTTTATTTTATTTAGTTTAGGTTTAGATTTAGGTTTAGTTTATTTTAGGTTTAGTTTAGGTTTTATTTATTTTAGTTTAGTTTATCTTAGTTTAGGTTTGGTTTTATTATTATTATTTTATTAGGTTTTTTTTTTAGGTTTTATTTTTATTTATTTTAAGTTTATTTTTGTAGGTTTATGTTTTATTTAGTTTTATTTTTTATTTTTTAGTATATTTTTTTTATTTACATTTAGTATTTATTTTATTTAGGTATTTTATTTTTTTAGTTTAGTTTAGTTTTATTTTTTTATTTTATTTTTTAGGGTTTGGTTTTGGTTTTAGTTTATATTTTATTTTAATTTATTTTAGGGTTTTTTATTTATTTATTTTTTTATAGTTTATTTAGTTTAGGTTTAGGTTTATAGCTTTAGGGTTTGTGGTTTAGTTTATTTAGGTTATTATTTTAGGTTTATTTAGGTTTTATTTCTTATTTTTAGGTTTACTTTTAGTTTATTTTATTTATTTAGTTTAGGTTATTTTAGTTTATTTTTAGTTTAGGTTTAGAGTTTAAGCTTAGTTTTTAGTTTAGGTTTAGGTTTATTTTATTTTGTTTATTTTATTTTTATTTTAGGTTTAGTTTATATTTTTTTAGTTTAGGTTTGGGTTTTATTTTAGTTTATTTATATTTTTATTTAGTTTAGGTTATTAGGTTTAGCATTTGTTTATTTATTATTTTAGTTTAGGGTTTAGGTTAATTTATGTTTATGGTTTAGGATTGGGGTTTAGGTTTGTTTTTTAGTTTTAGTTTAGGGTTTATTTAGCATTAGATTTAGGTTAGTTTAAGGTTTATTATTTAGGGTTTATTTAGTGTTTAGGGTTAGTTTTTTTTTTTTTAATTTAGTTTTAGTTTAGGTTTTTTTAGTTTTATTTTATTTATTTTAGTTTATTTATTTTTTTTTTATTTTTCTTTAGGTTTATTTTTTTAATATTTATTTATTTTAGTTTAGTTTTATTTTAGTTTAGTTTTAGGTTTAGGTTTTGGTTTATGTTTTTTTTTTTTAGTTTAGTTTTATTTTTTATTTTATTTTTTTAGGTTTAGGTTTATTTTTTTATTTATTTTGGTTTAGGTTTAGGTTTTTTATTTTATTTTTTTTTGGTTTAGGTTTTAGGTTTATTTTTAAGTTTTATTTTTTAGTTTAGGTTTAAGTTTATTTTTAGTTTATTTTATTATATTTACTTTAGGGTTTAGGTTTAGTTAATTTTAGGTTTATGTTTTATTTATTTTAGTTTAGTTTATTTTAGTTTAGGTTTAAATTTATCTTATTTTATTTGTTATATTTTTATTTTAGGTTTAGTTTTTATTTTTAATTTAGGATTTGGGTTTTATTTTTTATTTATTTCTAGGTTTAGGTTTTTATTTAGTTTTATTTTCTTTTATTTTATTTTTATTTTATGTTTATTTTTATTTTATTTAGGTTTTTATTTTTAGGTTTATTTTATTTTATAGTTTAGTTTAGGTTTTTATTTATTTTATTTTAGTTTAGGTTTTATTTTTTATTTTTAGGTTTAGGTTTTAGTTTAGGTTTTTATTTTATATTATTTTTTTATTTTACTTAGGTTTATGTTTTTAATTTATTTTCTTTTTAGGTTTTATTTAGTTTAGGTTTATGTTTTTAGGTTTTGAGGGTTTTGGGTTTAGGGTTTAGACTTAGGTTTTAGGGTTTAGGGTTTTAGATATTAGGGTTTAGGGTTTAGGATTTATGATTTAGGGTTTAGGGTTTAGGGTTTGGGCTTTAGGTTTTAGGGTTTCCTGTTTTAGATCTTAGAGTTTTGGGTTTATAGTTTTTGGTTTAGGGTTTAGGGTTTAGGATTTTAGGGATTAGTGTTTAGGGTTTAGAGTTTATGATTTTTTAAATTTATTTTTATTTTTTAAAATTTATTTTTTAATAAAATAAACTTTAGTTTAGGTTTATTTAGTTTATTTTTATTTTATTTTAGTTTATTTTATTTTTTATTTTAATTTAGGTTTTTTTATTTTTATTTAGTTTAGTTTATTTATTTTAGGTTTATTTATTTAAGCTTATTTTTTAGGATTATGTTTATTTTTTAGTTCAATTTTATTTTTATTTTATTTTTTATGTTTAGGTTTTAATTTTTGTTTTTAGGTTTAGGTTTAGGTTTTTATTTTATTTTTTTAGGTTTATGTTTTAAGTTTTTATTTTAGTTTTATTTTTAGGCATTATTTTTTAGTTTAGGTTTAAGTCTATTTCAAGTTTATTTTATTTTATTTAGTTTAGGTTTAGGTTTAGGTTTAGTTTATTTTACGTTTAGATGTAGGTTTTATTTATTTTAGTTTAGTTAATCTTAGTTTAGGTTTAGGTTTATATTATTGTTATTTTAGTTTTATGTTTTTTTTAGTTTAGGGTTTATGTTTTATTTATAGGATTATTTTTAAGGTTTAGGTTTTTATCTAGCTTTTCTTTTATTTTATTTTAGGTTTTGTTTTTATTTTATATAAGTTTTTTATTTATTTTTGGTTAAGTTTAGGTTTTTATTTATTTTATTTTATTTTAGTTTTTATTTTATTTTCTTTTTACATTTAGGTTTAGGTTTTTAGCTTTTCAGGGTTTAGGGTTTAGGGTTTATATTTTAGGTTTAATTTTTTACTTTCTGGTTTAGGTTTACTTTTAGTTTATTTTATTTTATTTAGTTTGGGATTTAGGTTTAGTTTATTTCGAGCTTAGGTTTACTTTTAGTTTATTTTAGTTTTATTTATTTTAGTTTAGTTTATGTTAGTTTAGGTTTAGGTTTATATTATTGTTATTTTAGGTTTAGGTTTTTTTTTAGTTTAGGGTTTAGGTTTTATTTTTTATTTATTTTTAGGTTTTATTTTTTAGTTTATTTTTTTAGGATTAAGTTTTTATTTAGTTTTTATTTTAGTTTATCTTAAGTTTATTTTTTTTATTTTAGGTTTAGTTCTTATTTTATTTAGGTTTTTTAGTTTTGTTAGTTTATTTTAGGTTTTTATTTATTTTATTTTATTGTAGTTTTAATTTTAATTTTATTTTATTTTAAGTTTAGGTTTAGTTTATGTTTTATTTTATTTATTTTTTTTTTATTTATTTTTGGTTTATTTTTTATTTATTTTAATTATATGTTTTATTTTTAGTTTAGATTTTATTTTTTTTATTTAGGTTTATGTCTTAGGTTTTATTTTAGGTTTACTTTTAGGTTTTATTTTTAGTTTATGTTTAGGTGTATTTTAGTTTATTTTATTTTATTTTTTATTTAGATTTTGGTTTAGTTTATTTTTGGTTTAGGTTTAGGTTTAAATTATTTTAGTTTAGTAAATTTTAGTTCAGGTTTAGGTTTGTTTTATATTTATTTTAGGTTTAGTTTTTATTTAAGTTTAGGGTTTGGATTTTATTGTTTCTTTTTATTTTTAGTTTTTTTCAAGTTTAGGTTTTTGTTTAGTTTTTATTTTAGGTTTATTTTATTTTTATTTTCATTCTTAGATTTATTTTATTTTATTTAGTTTAGTTTAGGTTTTTATTTATTTAATTTTAATTTATTTTGCTTTTTTTAATTTTTCTTTAAGATTTTGGTTTAGGTTTTAGTTTAGGTTTTAATTTAATTTATTTTTTTCTTTTATTTAAGTGTTTATTTTTCTATTTATTTTATTTATAGGCTTTATTTACTTTAAGTTTAGGTTTTTAGGTTTTTATGGTTTTGGATTTAGGTTTAGGGTTTTAGAGTTTAGGGTTTTAGGGTTTAGGATTTTTAGTTTAAGGTTTAGGGTTTAGGGTTTATGTTTAGGCTTTAGTTTATTTTAGTTTATTTGGGTTTTAGGTTTAGTTTAGGGTTTAGGTTTAGGTTTTAGGTTTAGATTGGTTATTTATTTTTTTAGTTTAGGGTTTATTAGGTTTAGGGTTTAGGGTTTATTTTAGTTTAGGTTTATTTTATTTATTTAGGGTTAGTTTTTTTAGGGTTTACTTTAGGGTTTATTTAATTTTATGGTTTATTTTTATTTATTTAGGATTTAGTTTAGGTTTTAAAATTTATTTTAGGTTATTTTTTTATTTATTTTAGTTTATTTTTTATTTATTTAAGTTTATTTTATTTTTTTTTTTATTTTAGGTTTATTTTTTATTTATTTATTTTAGTTTAGGTTTTTTATTTTAGTTTAATTGTTTACATTTAGGTTTAAGTTTATGTTTATATTTTAGTATAGCTTTATTTTTATTTTGTTTTTTAAGTTTAGGTTTTATTTTTTATTTTTAGGTTTAGGTGATGGTTTATATATTATTTTTTTAGGTTTAGGTTTATTTTTATGTTTTATTTTTAGTTTAGGTTTAGATTTATTTTAGTTTATTTATTATATTTACTTTAGGGTTAGTTTAGTTTTAGGTTTAGGTTTAGGTTTTATTTATTTTAGTTAGTTTATTTTTTTTTGTTTAGGTTTAGGTTTATTTTATTTTGTTTATTTTAGGTTTTGGTGTTTTTTTTTAGTTTAAGGTTTAGGTTTAATTTTTTATTTATTTTTATGTTTTATTTTTTGGTTTTTTTTTAGATTTATGTTTTTATTTTATTTTTTTTTATTTTTTTTACTTTAGGTTTATTTTATTTTTATTTTTTGTTAGTATTTATTTTGTTTAGGTTTTCTATTTTTAGGTTTTTTTTTATTTTTTTAGTTTAGTTTAGGTTTTTATTTATTTTATTTTAGGTTAGTTTTTTATTTTTAATTTTAAATAATTTTTTAGGTTTAGATTTAGGTTTAGGTTTATGTTTAGATTTAAGTTTTAGTTTAGGTTTTTATTTTATTTTATTTTTTTATTTTATTTAGTTTTAGATTTTTTTATTTATTTTATTTTTAGGTTTTTATTTAGTTTAGGTTTAAGTTTTTAGAATTTTAGGGTTTGGAGTTTAGGGTTTAGGGTTTAGGGTTTTAGGGTTTGGGGTTTTTTAGGTTAGGGTTATTTTAAGCTTTAGTGTTTAGGGTTTTAGGGTTTAGGGTTTAGGGTTTAGGGTTTGGGGTTTAGTGTTTTAGGGTTTAGTGTTTAGGGTTTAAGGTTTAGGGTTATAGTATTAGGGTTTAGAGTTTAGTGTTAGTTTTAGCATTTAAGGTTTAGGGTTAGGGTTTTTTTAGGTTTTAGGTTTAGGGTTTAAGGTTTATGGTTTATGTTTTAGGTTTAGGGTTCAGGTTTTAATTTAGGGTTTAGTGTTTTTTGGCTTTTTTTAATCGAGAATAAATTCATATTCAGGTTTCTTTAAGACACAAGTGACGACATAGATAAAAAATGAGCATTAGTTATTGTTTAGTGTAAAGACACAATTTATACATAGTTTATTCTTATTTTATAGTTTAAGCTCTCGATTGGTTTTCATATTATCTTTTAGGTTAACCTTATTTTATTTAACCACCACCTCATATCCAGGTTTAGGTATCATGTTCTTTTAGTTAATTCTTAGGGTTTAGGTTTAGGTTTATTTTAGGTTTAGGTTTTAGGTTTATTTTTAATTTATTTAGTTACTTTAGGTTTAGGTTTATGGTTTTGTTTAGGGTTTAGGGTTTAGGTTTTATTTTTAGCATTTAGGATTTATTTTAGGTTTAGTTTAGGTTTAGGGTTTTAGGGTTTATGGTTATTTTATTTTTTAGGATTTAGGTTTAGGGTTTATTTATTTAGGGTTTAGGTTTAGGATTTAGGGTTTATTTTAGGGTTTAGGTTTAGGATTAGGGTTTAGGTTTAGGATTTAGGATTAGTTTTAGGATTTAGGGTTTAGCATTTATTTAAGTATTTAGGTTTAGGGTTTATGTTTAGTTTTTTTTATTTTTTAGGTTTTAGGTTTATTTAGATTATTTTTATTTATTTTAGTTTATTTTATTTTTTATTTTATTTAATTTATTCAATTTAGTTTAGGTTTTTTTATTTTAGTTTATTATTTAGGTTTAGGTTTAGGTTTATGTTTAGTTTTTAGTTTAGTTTTATTTTTATTTTATTTTATAGGTTTAGGTTTTATTTTTGTTATTTTAGATTTAGGTTTAGATTTTTATTTTATTTTTTTAAGTTTAGGTTTTAGGTTTTTATTTTTAGTTTATTTTTAGAATTTATTTTTTAGTTTAGGTTTAGGTTTACTTTTAATTTATATTATTTTATTTAGTTTAGGATTTAGGATTAGTTTATTTTAGGTTTAGGTTTAGGTTTTATTTCCTTTAGTTTAGTTTATTTTAGGCTTAGTCTAGGTTTATTTTATTTAGTTTATTTTATTTTTATTTTAGGTTTAGTTTTTATTTTTTGTTTAGGGTTTGGGTTTTATTTTTTATTTATTTCTAGGTTTTATATTTAGGTTTATTTTTAGGTTTAGGTTTTATTTAATTTTATTTTATTTTATTTTTTATTTTTATTTAGTTTTTATTTAGGTTCTTTATTCTTAGGTTTGTTTTTTTTAATTTAGTTTAGGTTTTATTTATTTTATTTTAATTTATTTTTTTTATATTTTTTATTTATTTATTTATTTTAGGTTTAGGTTAGTTTTAGTTTAGGTTTAGATTTATTTATTTACTTTATTTTAAGTTTTATTTAGTTTTTCTTTTAGGTTTTAGGATTTAGGTTTTTTATTTAAATTTAGGTTTAGGTTTGATTAGGGTTTGAGGTTTAGGATTTAGTGTTTAGGCTTTAGGGTTTAGGGTTTTTAGGGTTTAGGGTTTAAGTTTTATGTTTTATGGTTTAAGGTTAGCTTAGCATTTAGGGTTAGATTAGCATTTAGGGTTTAGGCTTTTAGGGTTTAGGTTTTTTAGGGTTTTTTTAATGGTTAATTTTGGGTTTAGGTTTTGGGCTTTAGGGTTTAGGTTTAGGGTTTAGGTTTAGGATTAGGTTTAGGTTATCGTTTAGGGTTTAGGTTAGTTTAGGGTTTAGGGTTTAGGTTAGTTTTAGCATTTGGGGTTTAGGATTTTTTTTTAAGTTAAAGTAAACCAATAGGTTTAGGTTTATTTAGTTTATTTTATTTTTTTATTAAGGCTTTTTTAGTTTAATTTATTTTTTTATGTTTATTTATTTTAGTTTAAGTTTTTTATTTTAGTTTATTTTTTACGTTTAGGTTTAGATTTATGTTTATTTTTTAGTTTAATTTTAATTTTATTTTATTTTTTAGGTTTAGGTTTTATTTTTTGTTTTAATGTTTAGGTTTAGGTTTTTATTTTATTTTTTTAGGTTTTTGTTTTAAGTTTTTATTTTAGTTTATTTTTATGTTTTATTTTTTAGTTTAGGTTTAGGTTTATTTTTAGCTTATTTTATTTTATTTAGTTTAGGGTTTAGGTTTAGGTTTTATTTTTTTTAGTTTAGGTTTAGATTTATTTTGTTTAGTTTAATTTAGGTTTAGATATTTTTTTAGTTTTGGGTTTAGGTTTTATTATTTATTTATTTTTTAGGTTCTATTTTTAGGATTATTTGTGAATCACTATAGCACATAAAAAGAAATATACAAAATAATAAATTTTGATAAAATAAATCTCTCATAAATATACCAAGCTATCCAATTCAAAAAATGATCTCACAACTTACAAATGATCACTTTACAACTTAAAATTTTTAGATAGAATGCTCTTAATATTGATAAAATAATAAAATAAACATCTTAAAGTGATATTACTAAGATGTTTATGTTATTACAATTTGTAGACTAAAATAAAAATTATTTCAAAATAAATTCACAATATTCTTTTGCGTAATTAAATAAATTTCAGCAAGGAATAATTTGTTTTATTTTAACTAAAAAGATTCTTTCAATTAAAGCTAATGATCACAAAATACTTAAATAAAATGAGTATATGATAAGTCTAGTTTTAGTAATTAAAAAGGAAGATCTAAATATGAAAATAATTTGCATAATAATTTAATTTAAAATACATAAAATATACTTCTAAAATAGATCTAAGAATTAATGATCTTTCAAAATAAGATTAATGAAGAAATATTTCAAGAAACCAAAAGAAATTTGTAGGAAGTTAAAAAATTTCAGCAAGTTGAAATAGATCACAAACTATCACAAGAGTTTTTCACAAATGATTGAGAAACTTTGATGTGAAAATAATGTCCAAAGACTAATCCACCAAAAAGTATAAATTGGAAAGAATAAATAGATGGTGAAAATAGCATGAACAACTAAAAGGATTAAGATCAAAAAATAAACTCAAGTAATTTGAGAAAGCTTGCTTAGTTGAAGATGTTGAAGCTTCCCAAGGATTTGTTCTTATATTTGGAGAACACTTGGAAGGAAAATCTAAGAAATTTTCTCTTAGATTTGCTGGAGGGATTTTGAATTTTGAATGAGGAATGCTTTCATGAAGGGAATGAGGGCTATTTATAGGCAAGAAGGTCATTTTGAATTATGTCAAAAAAATATATTATTCTAACATCATGTTATCATCTAATAATTTCATATTCAATAAAAATATAATTTATATTAAATAAATATTAATTTTAAGTAGCCAAAATTCGGCTATTCACATGGGCAAGTCAAAAATAATCAAATATGGCTCTTAATATATTCAAAGCATGTTGCATGCATTCATTATGAAAATCAGCTAATGTTTGAAAAGTCATAATACATTCAATTTTAATCGAACGTGGGTCATGTAACCTATCAAATTAAAGGAAAAAATCCAAGGAATCTGTTGGAGATGAAATCAAATATAAATTCCTTGATTATAAAATGACTTTGGCTAAAATACAAAATTTCTCATATTTTTGTTAATTTTGAAATATGATATTTAAATATTATGATATAATTTATATATAATCATACATATGTTAGTTATTATATAACCTTCAAATTAAATTAAAATATTTAATTATGTTAAGTAAATAAAATAATTACACTTAATAGTCATAATTTATTATCATTTATTATTTTGACAATTCAAATGCTATGTATGAAACATATAATTGAATGTTAATTAGATAGAGATTTATATAAATTAACTTCATTAAAATAATATGTTATGTTGTGAGCAAATTGATTTATGCCAATGAACTCATATGAATTTCTAAGATAGTTATAAATGCATACAACCTAAAATTTTGTATATTGAGCTTCACATTATCCATTTTGATCTATCTTTCATTCTTCTCTTTTAATTTCCTCAAACATATTGTAAGATGTATTGGATATGTAATTAGCAATTGATATATCTGAAACACATAAAAACATTCATTAAAACATCCAAACATTCATTTATTATCATCAAAATTGATCGGGTTGAACATGAGGCTCATTAAGCCAACATTATTTTCTAGGTTTAGGATTTTATTTAGATTTTATTTTATTTTATTTTAAGTTTATTTTATTTTTTAGTTTAGTTTAGGTTTTTAATTATTTTATTTTAGCTTAGTTTTTATTTTTTTATTTTATTTTACTTTTAGGTTTAGGTTTAGTTTCATGTTTAGGTTTAGGTTTAGGTTTTAGTTCAGGTTTTTATTTTATTTTATTTTATTATTTAGGTTTAGGATTTTTTAAGTTTTATTTTATCTAGGTTTAGGTTTTTAGGTTTTTATGTTTTTAGGGTTTAGGGTTTAGGGTTTAGGATTTAGGGTTTATGGTTTGGGGTTTAGGGTTTAGGGTTTAGGGTATAAGGATTTAGGGTTTAGGGTTTATGGCTTGGGGTTTAGGGTTCAAGGATTTAGGGTTTAGGGTATAGGGTATAGGGTATAGGGTTGTAGGTTTAGGGTTTAGGGTTCAGGGTCTTAGGGTTTAGGGTTTAGGGTTTAGGGTTTAGGGTTTAGGGTTTAAAGTTAAGGGTTTAGGATTGTAGGTTTAGGGTTTATGGTTAGTTTTAAGGTTAGGGTTTTTTATTATTTTTATTATGTTTAATTAAGTAAACTGGTAGGTTTATGTTTATTTAGATTATTTTTTTTATTTATTATAGTTTATTTTATTTTTATTTTTATTTTTATTTAGTTTAGTTTACTTATTTTAAATTTATTTATTTTAGCATAGATTTTTTATTTTAGTTTATTTTATAGGTTTAGGTTTAGCTTTATTTTTAAGTTTAGTTTTATTTTCATTTTATTTTTTAGGTTTAGGTTTTATTTTTTATTTTTAGGTTTAGGTTTAGGTTTTTACTTTATTTTTTATGTTTAGGTTTTAGGTTT
Organism: Cymbidium sinense; assembly: GCA_021442155.1. Taxonomy (NCBI): domain Eukaryota; kingdom Viridiplantae; phylum Streptophyta; class Magnoliopsida; order Asparagales; family Orchidaceae; genus Cymbidium; species Cymbidium sinense. The sequence goes on along the minus strand of CM038214.1, from coordinate 217,881,182 downwards.
ACATTTTAGGTTTATTTTTAGGTTTCACTTTTTAGTTTAGGTTTAGATTTATTTTAGTTTATTTTATTTCATTTTGGTTTAAGTTTACTTTATTTTAGGTTTAGGTTTAGGTTTTATTTATTTTAGTTTACTTTATTTTTTGGTTTAGGTCTTTTCATTTTGTTTATTTTATTTTATTTTAGGTTTAGTTTTATTATTTTTTAGTTTAGGGTTTAGATTTTCTTTTTTTATTTATTTTTAGGTTTTATTCTAGGTTTATTTTTTTTGTTTTTGTTTTTATTTAGTTTTTATTATATTTTATTTTAGGTTTATTTTATTTTTATTTTACATTTAGTTTTTATTTAATTTAGGTATTTTCTTAGGTTTATTTTATTGCTTAGTTTAGTTTAGGTTTATTTTATTTTATTTTAGTTATTTTTATTTTTTAGTTTATTTTATTTTTAGGTTTAAGTATAGGTTTTAGTTTAGGTTTTTATTTTATTTTATTATTATTTTTGTTTAGGTTTAGGTTTTTTATTAATTTTTTAGGTTTTATTTAGTTTAGGTTTAGGTTTTCAGTTTTTAAAGTTTAGGGTTTAGCATTTAGGGTTTAGGGTTTAGGGTTTTAGTGTTTAAGGTTTCAGGGTTTATGGTTTAGGGTTAGGGTTTAGGGTTTATGGTTTAGGGTTTATGGTTTAAGCTTTAGGGATTAGGGTTTAATGTTTATGGTTTAGGGTTTAGGGTTTCAAGTTTGGTGTTTTGGATTTTAGGGTTTAGGGTTTAGGGTTGTAGGTTTAGGGTTAGTTTTAGAGTTTAGTGATTAGGGTTAGGGTTTTTTATTTTATTTATTTTTTTTTAGGGTTTAGGGTTTAGGTTTTAGGTTTAGGGTTAAGGTTTTAGTTTAGGGTTTAGGGTTTTGGTTTTTTTAACAGAGAACAAATTCAGATTCAACATTTTTCTTTTTGATTTTATCAACCAAGTAATAGAGCAAGTTCTCTAAGGCACAAGCGACGATATAGATAAAAAAATGAACACGCATAGAGCAAAGAAAAAACCTTAGATAATTAGAACTGTCTCTACTATAAAACACTACTCCATAAGCGAGTTCATATCGGTCTTGACTTCTCCAGTTCCCATCGAACCACCTCGACCTCTCGAATAGCGAGGATCCACCATCATATCACGATCTCTCCCTCGTCACCATGTGACTAACCAACATCACTCCTCCTTCCTCAGTACCACCGCCGACCACCACCTCTAGATCCCAGACCAGGATAATGTCATTCTGCCTTCACCTCCACCACCGATCTACCCCGCGGTTGGCGGTAATGTTCCACCAAATGTTCTTCCCATTCTTAGGGTTTTAATATAGTTTAGGTTTGTTAGGTTTTAAGGTTTAGGTTTATTTTTTAATTTATTTAGTTAATTTAAGTTTAAGTTTAGGGATTGAGGTTTAGGGTTTAAGGTTTAGGGTTAGGGTTAGGGTTTTTTGGGCTTAGGTTTGGGTTTAAGGTTTAGGGTTAGGGATTAGGGTTTAGGGTTTTCTAGGGTTTTGGGTTTAGGGTTTAATGTTTAATGTTTAGGGCTTAGGGTTTAGGGTTTTTAGAGTTTAGGGTTTAAGGTTTAGGGTATTTAGTGTTTAGGGTTTAGGGTTAGCCTAGGGTATAAGGTTAGTATAGTGTTTAGGATTTAGGGTTTAATCTTTAGGCTTTAGGGTTTAGGGTTTAGGGTTAGTTTAGCATTTAGGGTTTAGGGTTTTAACATTTAGGGTTTAGGGTTTAAGATTTAGAGTTTAGGGTTTAGGGTTAGTTTAGGGTTTAGGGTTTAGGGTTTAAGGTTGTAGGTGTAGGGTTAGTTTTAGTGTTACGGATTTAGGGTTTAAGATTTAGGGTTTAGGGTTTATGGTTTAAGGTTTTTTTTAAATTAAGTAAACTGGCAAGTTTATCTTTATTTAGTTTATTTTTTATTTATTTTTCTTTATTTTACTTTTTTATTTAAGTTTATTTTTTTTTTTTTATTTAGTTTAGTTTATTTATTTTAGGTTTATTTATTTTAGTTTATTTTTTAGGTTTAGGTTTAGGTTTATGTATATTTTTTAGTTTAGTTTTATTTTTATTTTATTTCTTAGGTTTAGGGTTTATTTTTTAGTTTTAGGTTTAGGTTTAGGATTTCATTTTATTTTCTAGCTTTAGGTTTTAGGCTTTTATTTTAGGTTTATTTCTAAGTTTTATTTTTTTAGTTTAGGTTTATTTTATTAGTTTAGGGTTTAGGCTTAGGTTTAGGTTTTATTTATTTTAGTTTAGTTTATTTTAGTTTTCGCTTAGGTTTATTTTATTTTAGTTATTTTAGGTTAAGGTTTTTATTTTTAGTTTAGGGTTTAGGTTTTATTTTTTATATATTTTTATGTTTTATTTTTAGGATTATCTTTTGGGTTTAAGTTTTTATTTAGTTTTATTTTATTTTATTTTAGGTTTATTTTAGTTTTATTTTAGGTTATATTTTTTTATTTAGGTTTTTTATTTTTAGTTTTATTTTATTTTTAGTTTTATTTTATTTTTTAGTTTAGTTTAGGTTTTTATTTATTTTATTTTGGTTTAGTTTTTATTTTTTATTTTATCTTATTTTTAGGTTTAGGTTAAGTTTAGGTTTAAGTTTTAGTTTACATTTTTTATTTTACTTAATTTTATTTATTTTATTTAGGTTTAGTTTTTTTATCTATTTTATTTTTAGGTTTTATTTAGTTTAGGTTTAGGTTTTATGTTTTGAGGGTTTAGGGTTTATGGTTTAGGATTTAGGTTTAGGTTTTGGGGTTTATGGTTTAAGGTTTAGGGTTTAGGGTTCACGGTTTAGGGTTTTAGGGTATAGGGTTGTAAGTTTTGGGTTTAAGGTTTAGGGTTTAGTGTTAGTTTTAAGGCTTAGGGTTTAGGGTTTTTTAGGGTTTAGGGTTTACTGATTTAGGGTTGGTTTTAGAGTTTAGGGTTTAGGATTTAGGGTCTAGTGTTTAGGATTTGGGGTTTAGGGTTTAGGGTGTAGGGTTTTAAATTTTTTTTTTTAGTTTAGTAAACTAATTGGTTTGGGTTTATTTATTTTATTTAGTTTATTTATTTATTTATTTAAGTTTTTTTATTTTTTTTATTTTTATTTGTGTTTATTTTTTATTCTTATTTAGTTTAGTTTATTTATTTTAGGCTAATTTATTCTAGTTTCATTTTTTATTTTTGTTTATTTTTTAGGTTTAGGTTTATGTTTATTTTTTAGTTTAATTTTATTTTTATTTTATAATTTAAAAAATCCCCTAAACCTAAATCATAAAATTGGCCCTAAACCCTAAACCCTAAATCCTAAACCAACAACTCTAAACCTAAACCCTAAACCCTAAGACCCTAAAACCCTAAATCCTAAACCCTAAACCCTAAACCCTAACCCTAAACACAAAAATACTAAACCCTAAATCCTAAACCTTAAACCCTAAATTCTAAACCCTAAACCCTAAACCCTAAACCCTAAACCCTAAAAACCTGAAAAGTTAAACATAAAATAAATAAAATTTAAAACAAAATAAATAGAAAAACCTAAATCTAAATAAAATAAAATAATAAAAGAAAATAAAAACCTAAACTAAAACCTAAACCTAAACCTAAACCTAAACCAAAACCTAAAAATAAAATAATATTAAAAATAAAAATTGAAATAAAATAAAATAAATAAAAACCTAAGAAAACTAAAAAAATAAAATAAACCTAAAAATAATAAACATAAATAAAATAAAACTAAACATAAAATAAAATAAAATAAACCTAAAACAATAAAATATGTAAAACCTAAAAAAAAAAACCTAAAAAGTAAATAACAAAATACCCAAGCCATAAACAAAACCTAAACCTAAAATAAACAAAATAAAATAAACTAAACCTAAACTCAAATAAACTAAACTAAAATAAAATAAACCTGGACCTATAAAAATAAACTAAACCCTAAACTAAATATAAAATAAATTAAAAACATAAACTAGAAATAAACCTAAAGAAACTAAAATAAACTTAAACCTTAAAAATAAATAAACTAAACTAAACCAAATAAAAATAAAACCTAAACCTAAAAAATAAAATAAAATAAAACTAAACTTAAAATAAACATAAATTTAAACCTAAACTAAAAAAATAACTAAAATAAAAAACTAAACTAAAATAAATGAACCTAAAATAAATAAACTAAACTAAATAAAAATTAAAAATAAACTTAAATAAAAATAAAAAGTTAATTTAACTAAAATAAATTTGAAATATACTAAATAAACTAAATAAACCAAAACCTAAACCCTAAACTCTAAACGCTAAACCTTAAATAAAAAAATAAAAAGAAAATAAAATAAAAACTTTAACCATTACACCTCATTGGAATCACTTAAAAGGAATAAATAATGAAATTTTCTCAAAATATGAATAATGTTTACTTTGGATGTAAGATTTTTATCTTCTGTTAGAAATGGTATAAAATAGCATAATTTTGGTGTTGCTTCTTGGTGTGTGCCATGAATTTGGCCAAATTCTTTCATCTCAACCTTCAAATTAATAGTTTGTGAGTTTAGGCCCAATATATTATACAAGTAAAACATACTAAAATACAATAACATTTAGTAACACACCACCATTCATATATATATATATATATATATATATATATATATATATATATATATATATATATATATATATATATATATATATATATATATATATATATATATATATATATATATATATATATATATATATATATATATATATATATATATATATATATATATATATATATATATATATATGTGAAGTTATATTATTATGTAGATTATATTTTAATATGCTTTCATATAATATATTATCTTACATTACACCAAATGAATCACTATAAGCAAAAAAAATTTGGTTGAAAAATTAACATTTATTTTGGATGCAAATTTCCATCCTTTTGATTAAAGGACACACCATAGCACACCCCCAATGATGTTCCCTAAAGCTTACCTTAAATTTTGCCAAATCCCATCATCTTAGCCTATAAATCAATATTTTTATGAATTATACCAGTACAAACTCTACTACATCATACTATAACAAATTAAAAGATGCTAAATAATAAGTAGTAATACACAATAGTATCCTATAATGCATGATGCTACACTATGTTATGGAATCCTATATTATAATACATTATCACATATAATATCATATTATATTGCATACCACATCACAAGGGATTGCTTAAGATAAAAAATCATAAAATTAGTCTAACCAATAAAAAACTATATATTTTAATTGTATCACTTACATATTTTTAATTTAAATAATGCATTATAAAGCCATACTCTACCTATTATGAATTTGGCCAAATTCCACCATTTTAAAGTTTAAATCAATATTTTTATAAATAATGCTAGTGTAGGCTCGACTGCATGATTGTAAAATACTAAAACAAATTAAAATGTGTAGAACAATATATTATGATATATGTTGTTATACTATGCTACAATATATAATATTTATTTTGAACATAAAATCTTACTTTTTAAGAATACAAGTAGCATAGCACACCTTTGGTACTATAACCTAATTCCCACTTCAAATTTAACAAATTTCATCATCTGATTTATTAAATCAATATTTTTATGATTTATATTAATATAAATTACAGGGCACAATACCATAATATACTAAAATTTTTTAAAACATCTTATAACATCCTAAAACACATTATTACATGCTCAAATATATGATGCTACATTATACTATAATACTTGGTATCATAAAATGACTTAACATTAGGGTTTAGGGTATTCAACTCTCTAATAGTCAAGGGAAAGTCTCTTGAAGACATTTTCTTCAACTTCCATAACTATGTCAGGATTACGTCATTCTTTTGATCTACTCCTAATGACATCTTTATTCAATATTTAGGGTTTAGGGATTAGGGTTAGGGGTTAGGGTTAGTTTAGGGTTTAGGGTTTATGGTTAGTATATGATTTAGGGTTTAGGGTTAAATTAGGGTTTAGGGTTTAGGGTTTAAGGTTTGGGGTTTTTGGTATAATGTTTAGGGTTGTATGTTTTAGGATTTAGGATTTAGGGTTTTAAGGTTTAGGGTTTATGGTTTTAGGGTTTAGGGTTTAGGGTTTAGTGCTTAGGGTTTTTAGGGTTTAAGGTTTAGTGTTTATGGTTTAGGGTTTAAGGTTTAGGGTTTCAGATTTATGGTTTAGGATTTAGGGTTTAGGGTTTAGTGTTTAGGGTTTAGGGATTGTAGGGTTTAGGGCTTAGTGTTTAGGGTATAGGGTTTAGGTTTTATGTTTAGGATTTAAGATTTAATTTAGGGTTTAGGGTTTAAGGTATTTCTTTAATAAAGAGTAAATTCATATTCAACATTTCTTCTATTTTATTTAATCAACCAAGTGGCACCCCAGGTTTTTTAAGACACAAGCCATGACATATATCAAAAATGGGCACCCTTAGAGCAAATCAAAAATCCTATATAAGTAGAACCATCTCCACTATAAAGAAATAGTTGCATAAGCAGCAGATCGGATAAGCCATTCTTCAATTTCTCCAGTTCCCATCAAAACCACCCCCGCCTCTCGAGTAGTAGGATCCGCCATCATATCCCTGATCTATCCCTCTACCACAACCACGACTGTAACCTTCATTCTATAATCACACTATGACCACCACCTCCATATCCACCAGACCTCTAGATCCCCACCACCTTCGATAATAGGCCTCCACCTTAGCCTCCCTTGTTAGATCTAGGGAGCCTAGGGATGGTGATGTTTTTGCCATCAAGGTTTTACCCATTCTTAAGGTTTAGGGTTAGTTTAGGGTTTAGGGTTTAGAGTTAGTTTAGGATTTAGGGTTTGGGATTTAGGGTTTGGGATTTAGGTTTTAGGGTTTAGGGTTTAGGGTTTAGGGTTTAGGGTTTAAGGTTTAGGGTTTATGGTTTAGGTTTAGGGATTAGCTTTTATAGCTTAGGGTTTTAGGGTTTTGGGTTTTGGGTTTTGGGTTTAAGGATTAGGGCTGCAGGTTTAGGGTTAATTTTAGGGTTTAGTTTTTCTTTTAAAATTAAATAAATTAGTAGGTAGGTTTATTTAGTTTATTTTTTATTTATTTGAGTTTACTTTATTTTTTATTTTTCTTTAGGTTTATGTTTTATTTCAATTTAATTTAGTTTATTTATTTTAGTTTAGGTTTTTTATTTTTATTTATTTTTTTGGTTTAGGTTTATTTTTTAATTGTGTTTTATGTTTATTTTATTTTTTTGATTTAGGTTTCAATTTTTTTTAGGTTTCGTTTAAGTTTTTATTTAATTTTTTTAGTTTTAGGTTTTAGGTAATTATATTAGGTTTATTTTTAAGTTTTATTTTTTAGTTTAGGTTTAGGTTTATTTTTACATTATGTTATTTTATTTAGCTTAGGTTTAGGTTTAGTTTATTTTATTTTTAGGTTTAGGTTTTATTTATTTTAGTTTAGTTTATTTTAATTTTGGTTTAGGTTTATCTTATTTTGTTTATTTTATTTTTATTTTAGGTTTAGGTTTTTTTTAGTTTAGGAATTAGGTTTTTTTAATTTATTTTTAGGTTTTATTTTTTGGTTTATTTTTTAAGTTTATATTTTTATTTATTTTTTTATTTAAGGTTTATTTTAATTTTAGTTTTTATTTTATTTATGTTTTTTATTCTTATGGTTATTTTATTTTTTAGTTAGTTTATTTTATTTATTTTATTTTAGTTTATTTTATTTTATTTTATTTTATTTTTAGGTATAGGTTTAGGTTTTAGTTTAGGTTTTTATGTTATTTTATTTTATTTATTTTGTTTAGGTTAAGGTTTTTTTTTTATTTTTTAGGTTTTAGGTTTAGGTTTTTAAGTTTTTAGGGTTTAAGGTTTAGGGCTTAGGGTTTAGGGTTTATGGTTTAGGGTTTATGGTTTAAGGTTTTATGGTTTAGGGTTTTAGGGTTTAGGGTTTAGTGTTTAGGGTTAGGGTTTTGGGTTTAGGTTTTGGGTTTAGGGTTTAGTGTTTAGTTTATTTAGGTTTAGGGTTTTAGGTTTAGGTTTAGGTTTAGTTTTTTAGATAGAGTTAGTTTATTTAGGTTTATTTTTTATTTATTTAGTTTACTTATTTTTTTTTTTATTTTATGTTTTATTTTATTTAGTTTATATTTTATTTTTTATTTATTTTGGTTTATTTTTATTTTATTTATTTTTTGGTTTATTTATTTTTTTAGTTTTTTTATTTTATTTTATTTTTTTATTATTTTTTTTAAGGTTTAGGTTATTTTATTTAATTTTTAGTTTTAGGTTTAGGTTTATTTTAGGTTTATTTTAGGTTTTATTTTTTAGTTTGGTTTAGGTTTATTTTTACATTATGTTATTTTATTTAGTTTTTTAGGTTTAGTTTATTTTATTTTAGGTTTAGGTTTTATTTATTTTAGTTTAGTTTATTTTAATTTTGGTTTAGGTTTATCTTATTTTGTTTATTTTATTTTTAGGTTTAGTTGTTTTTTTTGGTTTAGGTTTAGGTTTTATTTTTATTTATTTTAGGTTTTAGTTTATTTTTAGGTTTATATTTTTTATTTATTTTTTTTATTTAGGTTTATTTTAATTTAGTTTTATTTTATTTATTTTTTTTATTTTATATGTTTATTTTATTTTTTAGTTGAGTTTATGTTTTATTTATTTTATTTTAATTTATTTTTATTTTTTTATTTTATTTTATTTTTAGGTAGGTTTAGGTTTTAGTTTAGGTTTTATTTTATTTTATTTTATTTATTTATTTTATTTAGGTTTAGGTTTTATTTTAGGTTTATTTAGTTTAGGTTTAGGTTTTTAAGTTTTTAGGGTTTAAGGTTTAGGGTTTAGGGTTTAGGGTTTATGATTTAGGGTTTATGGTTTAAGGTTTTATGGTTTAGGGTTTTAGGGTTTAGGGTTTAGGGTTAGGGTTTAGGGTTTAGGGTTTTGGGTTTAGGGTTTAGTGTTTAAGCTTTAGGGTTTAGGGTTTTGAGGGTTTATGGGTTTAGAGTTTAGGTTTTAGGGTTAGTTTAGGTTTATGGTTTTCTTTAGGTTTAGGTTTTAGTGTTTAGTTTAGTTAGTTTAGTTTATTTAGATTTAGGTTTAGGTTAATTTTATTTTATTTAGGTTATTTATTTATTTTTTTATTTTTTATTTTAGTTTACTTTAGGATATTATTTATTTTACTTTAGTTTAGTTTTTATTTTATTTTTTTATTTTATTTTTATGTTTAGGTTTAGGCTTAGGTTAACATTTTTTTTGCATATTTATTTATATTTTATTTTATTTTTTTAGGTTTAGGGTTTTTGATTTATTTTATTTTTAGGTTTTATTTAGTTCAAGTTTAGGTTTTTAGTGTTTAGGGTTTGGGGTTTAGGGTTTAGGGTTTAGGGCTGTAGGTTTTAGGATTTTGGTTTAGGGTTAGCGTAGGGTTTAGGGTTAGTTTATTATTTAAGGTTTAGGGTTTTGGGTTTTTGGTTTAGGGTTGTAGGTATAGGATTTAGGGTTTAGGGTTTAGGGTTTAGGGTTACTATTTTTTTAATTTTATTTGATTTAATTTTTTTATAATTTTTAAATAAAAGTAGTTAGGTTTATTTAGTTTATTTAGTTTAGTTTTTTATTTTAGTTTATTTTTTTAGGTTTAGGATTATTATTTAGTTTAATTTTACTTTTAATTTATTTTTTTGGTTTAGGTTTTATTTTTTTTATTTTTAGGTTTATGTTTAGGTTTTTATTTGAATTTTTTAGGTTTATGTTTTAAGTTTTTATTTTAGGTTTTTTTTAGGTTTATTTTTTAGTTTAGGTTTAGGTTTATTTTTAGTTTATTTTATTTTATTTAGGGTTTAGGTTTAGGTTTAGGTTTAGGTTTAGTTTATTTTAAGTTTATGTTAAGGTTTTATTTATTTTAGTTTAGTTCTTTTTAGTTAGGTTTAGGATTATTTGATTTTTATTTTAGGTTTAAGTTTTTTTTTTAGTTTAGGGTTTAGGTTTTATTCTTTATTTATATTTAGGTTTTATTTTTAGGTTTATTTTAAGGTTTAGTTTTTATTTCTTTTAATTTTATTTTATTTTAGGTTTATTTTATTTTTATTTTAGTTCAGTTTTTCTTTTATTTAGGTTTTTATTTGTTAGTTTAGTTTAGGTTTTTATTTATTTTATTTTAGCTTAGTTTTTATTTTTTTTATTTTATTTTCTTTTTAGGTTTACGTTTTAAATTAATTTTTTTTATTATTTTATTTTTTATTTTATTTTAGTTTAAATTTGTTTATTTATTTTATTTTTAAGTTTTATTTAGTTTAGGTTTAAGTTTTTATCCTTTTAGGGTTTAGGGTTTAGGGTTACTTGAGAGTTTAGGGTTTAGGGTTTAAGGTTTGGGGTTTAGGGTTTTGAGTTTAGGGTTTAGGGTTTAGGGTTTAGGGTTGAATTTTTAGGGTTTAGGGTTTAAGGTTTAAGTTTTAGGATTTAGGGTTTAGGATTTTAGGATTTAGGGTTTAGGGTTTAGTGTTTAGGGTTTAGGGTTTAGGGTTTAAGGTTTTTAGGGTTTAGGGTTAAGGGTTTAGCTTTTATGTCTAGAGTTTATGTTTTATTTAGAGAAAAATTTAGATTCAACATTTCTTCTTTTCGATTTCATCATCCAAGTAACTAAGTTTTTAAGACACTGGCGACATAGATAAAAGCATATATAACAAATCAAAATCCTAGAACTATTGTCTCTACTATAAAGACATCATTGCATAAGCAACAGATCAGATCAGCCATTCTATAATTTCTCTAGTTCCCATCAGAACCTCCCTGACCTCTCGATTAGCAGGATCCCTCTGCCACCATGACTACTCTGACCACCACCTCCATATCCACCCACCTGAGATCACGCATTACTTGTGATAGCTTAGCCCTTTCGCCACGCGGATCTAAGCGGGCACAGTTAGCGGTGATGATCTATCATCAAGGTTACTTTATTCTTAGAGTTTAGGTTTAGGTTTAGGTTTATTATGTTTTAGGGTTTAGGTTTAGGTTTATTAGGTTTTATGGTTTAGGTTTACTTTTTAATTTATTTTGTTACTTTAGGTTGAGGTTTAGGGTTTGGGGTATAGGGTTTAGGGTTTAGGGTTAGGGTTTAAGGTTTTAGGGTTTTAGGGTTTTAGTGTTTATGCTTTTAGGGTTTAGAGTTTAAGCTTAGGGTTTAGGGTTTAGGATTTAGGGTTTATGGTTTAGGGTTTACGGTTTAGGGTTTTTTAGGGTTTAGGGTTTAGGGTTTAGAGTTTATGGTTGTAGGTTTAGTGTTGTAGGTTTAGGGTTAGTTTTAGGGTTTAGGGTTTAGGTTTTTAAAAAAAAAATTAAGTAAACTGATTGGTTTAGGTTAATTTACTTTATTTAGTTTATTTTTATTTATTTTAGTTTATTTTATTTTTATTTTTATTTAAGTTGAATTTTTTTTTTTTTATTTCATTTTATTTTACTTTAGGTTTTATTTTAGTTTAGGTTTTTTATTTCAGTTTGTTTTTTAGGTTTAGGTTTAGGTTTATTTCAGGTTATTTCTCTCATTTGTGGGCCATAAGTATAAATCCTCACCTCTTAGACATTTCCATAATCTTGTGTTATAGAATCATAAGTCCTAAATTTCTAATGAAAAGATCAACTAAGCAAATTAAATCAATTTCAAAAATGTAAAGCCCAATCATAGGATAGTTTGAGATGCCCACTAGGTTTCCTAGCATCGTGGACATCTCCTACTTATCATTTATTTTAATTTTAATTTTCTTTTCTAGGTTTATGTTTAATTTTTTATTTTTAGGTTTAGGTTTAGGTTTTATTTTATTTATTTATGTTTAGGTTTTAGGTTTTTATTTTAGGTTTATTTTTAGGTTTTTTTATTTTAGGTTTATTTTTAGTTTATTTTATTTTATTTAATTTAGGGTTTAGGTTTAAGTTTTATTTATTTTAGTTTAGTTTATTTTAGTTTTGGCTTTGGTTTATTTTATTTTATTTATTTTAGGTTTAGTTTTTTTTTTAGTTAAGGGTGTAGGTTTTATTTTTTATTTATTTTTAGATATTATTTTTAGGTTATTTTTTAGGTTTTGGTTTTTATATAGTGTTTATTTTATTTCATTTTAGGTTTATTTTATTTTTATTTTACGTTTAGTTTTTACTTTAGTTAGGTTTTTATTTTTAGGTTTATTTTGTTTCTTAGTTTAGTTTAGGTTTTTATTTATTTTATTTTAGTTTAGTTTTTATTTTTTATTTTATTTTAATTTTACATTTAGGTTTAAGTTTAGGTTTAGCTTTATGTTTTTATTTTATTTTATTTTATTATTTTATTTAGGTTTTAGGTTTATTTATTTATTTATTTTATTTTTTAGTTTTATTTAGTTTAGGTTTTTTAGGTTTTAGGGTTTTATGGTTTAGTGTTTAGGGTTTAGGGTTTAAGGTTTAGGTAGGGTAGGGTTAGGGTTGGGTGTTTAGGGTTTAGGTTTATGGTTCAGGTTTAGGGTTTGGTGGTAGTTTAGTTTTATAGTTTAGGTGGTTAGGGTTTTTTTTAAATTAAGTAACCGGTTTTAGGTTTATTTATTTTAGGTTTATTTTTTATTTTGTTTAGGTTTATTTTATTTTATTTAGTTTAGTTTATTTATGGAGTGTAATTTTAGTTATAGAAGTTATAATGGTAGTGTTGTGACATTAAGTGAACAAGTCATTAAAAAGAGTGAGTGATTCAAATTTTTAGGCTCTATTATTCCAAATGATGGTGAAATAGATGGACATGTTATCTGTAGAATTCAAGTTGGACGGTTGAAGTGGAGGAATGCATCTAGCCTGTTGTGTGATAGAAAAGTGCCGCTTAAATTTAAGGTAAAAGTTTATAAGATGGTGGTGATATTTGCACTGATTTATGGTCGAATGTTGGCCAATAAAAAAGAAGCATGAGACTAAGTTAAGTGTTGCAGAGATAAGGATGATTAGGTGGATGAGCGGCTTAACTCTTAGAGATAAAATGTGGAATGTGTATGTTCAGGAAAAAGTTGGAGTAGCTCCAGTGGCAGATAAAATTAAAGAGAGTGGCTTTAGATGGTTCGGCCACATGAAGAGTTGGTCATCCAATGACCCAGTTAGGAGAGTAGATGCATTAGATTTGCCTTATGTTAAGAAAGGTAGAGGTTGACCTAAAAAGACATGGTTAAGATGTATAAAAAATGGCCTAAGTATACTTGAATTGAATGAGCATTTGGCACATAATAAGACACAATGGAGATGAATGATTCATGTAGCCGACCCCACTTAGTGGGATATTGGCTTGTTATTGTTGTTGTTGAAGTTTAGTTTATTTATTTTAGTTTAGCTTTTTAATTTTAGTTTATTTTTAGGTTTAGGTTTAGGTTTAGGTTTATTTTTTAGTTTATTTTTATTTTTATTTTATTTTTTTAGGTTAAGGTTTTATTTTTTATTTTTAGGTTTAGGTTTAGGTTTTAGGTTTTAGGTTTTTAGTCTAGGTTTATTTTTAGGTTTTATATTTTAGTTTAGATTTAGGTTTATTTTTAGTTTATTTTGTTATATTTAGGGTTTAGGTTTAAGTTTAGGTTTAATTTATTTTAGGCTTAGGTTTAGATTTTATTTATTTTAGCTTAGTTTGTTTTAGTTTATGTTTGGGTTTATTTTATTTTTATTTTAAGTTTCCTTTTTTTTAGTTTAGGGTTTATAGTTTATCTATTTTTAGGTTTATTTTTAGTTTAGATTTTATTTAGTTTTATTTTATTTTAGGTTAAGTTTATTTTATTTAGGGTTTTATTTCTTAGTAGTTTAAGTTTTTATTTATTTTATTTTGATTAGTTTTATTTTTATTTTATTTTATTTTAAAGTTTAAGTTTAGTTTTATTTTATTTATTTTATTATCATTTTATTTATCTTATTTAGATTTTATTTTGTTTAGTTTAGCTTTTTAGGGTCAGGGTTATGGCCCATGGTTCATGATTTAGGGTTTGAGGTCACATTTAGCCTGGTGGGATGGTGGGATAGCCCAGATTTAGGATCAGGGAGTATTTTATGGAGTTTAGGGAGGGTTTTTTAGTAGGGTTTAGTTTAGAATAGTTGTTCATAACTCAGGGTTTATGCACCAGGCCAGTGGTGGGTCAGAGAGATCTGGGAGCCTCAGGCCTAGGGCCCAGGTTTACAGGTTCCTGGTTAAGCCCAGTTGGGAGTCATGGTGGGCTCAGTGGCCTGTGATTAGGGTCAGGTATTAGGCCTAGGTCCAGGGCCTGGCTGGCCCAGGTTTAGGTGCAGTATATAGGGTTTAGGGCCTGAGCTCATGGTAGGGCCTTTTAGGGCCCAGGAGTGGCCCAGGAGTGGTAGGGTCCAGAATCAGGTCTGGTAGGGGCTCAGTTTGGGGTTTATTTTAAATAAGCCAAACCCAGAGGTTTAGTTTAGTTTTTTTTATTTAGGGTTTCTTTATTTAGGTTTAGGTTTAGGTTTAGTTTATTTATTATTATTTTAAGTTTAGGTTTTTGGTTTAGGTTTTCTTTTTTAGGTTTAGGTTTTAGGTTTATTTAGGTTTATTTTTAGTTTAGGTTTAGTCCATTATTAGTTTAATTTATTTTAATTTAGAGTTGGTTTAGTTTAGGTTTTATTTATTTTAATTTAGTTTATTTTAATTTTGGTTTAAGTTTAATTTATTTTAGGTTTATGTTCTTTTTAGTTTAGGCTTTAGGTTTTAATTTTTACTTATTTTTTATTTTATTATTGGGTTTATTTTAGGTTTAGATTTTATTTAGTTTTATTTTATTTTATTTTAGGTTTATTTTATTTTATTTTACATTTAGTTTTAATTTTATTTAGGTTTTTTATTTTTCAGTTTATTTTATTTTTTTAGTTTACTTTAGGTCTTTCTTGATTTTTTGTTTATTTTTGTTTATTTTATTTTATTTTTGCATTTAGGTTTAGGGTTCACTTTTAGTTTAGGTTTTCAATATATTTTTTTTATTTAGGTTTAGGTATTTTTTTTAGTTATTTTATTTTTAAGTTTTATTTGTTTAGTTTTAGATTTTTAGGTTTATTTTAGGTTTATTTTATTTTTATTTTACATTTAGTTTTAATTTTATTTAGGTTTTTTATTTTTAGGTTTATTTTATTTTTTTGGTTTACTTTAGGTCTTTATTTATTTTTTGTTTATTTTTGTTTATTTTATTTTATTTTTTGCATAGTTTAGGGTTCACTTTTAGTTTAAGTTTTCAATATTTTTTTATTTATTTAGGTTTTTTTTTAGTTATTTTATTTTAAGTTTTATTTATTTTAGGTTTAGATTTTTTAGGTTTTAGGGTTTAGGGTTGTGTAGTGTTCAAGTTTAGGGTTTATTATTGTAGGTTTTGTGGTTTAGGATTTAGGGTTTTAGGGTTTTGGCAGGGTTTAGGTTAGGGTAGGTTTAGGGTTTTAAGGTTTAGGGTTTATGGTTTAGGGTTGTAGGTTTAGGGTTTAGGGTTAGTTTTAAGATTTAGGGTTGAGGGTTAGGGTTATTTTATTTTTTTATTTTTTTATTCTTTTTAAATTAAGTAAACTGGTAGGTTTAGGTTATTTAATTTATTTAGTTTATTTTTTATTTATTTTTATTTTATTTAAGTTTATTTTTTATGTAGTTTAGTTTATTTTTGGAGTGCAATTTTAGTTGTAGAAGTTATAGTGGTGGTGTTGTGACATTAGATGAACAAGTCAACAAAAAGAGTGAGCAATTCAAATATTTAGGCTCTATTGTTCAAAATGATGGTGAAATAGATGGAGATGTTATTAGTAGAATTCAAGTTGGATGGTTGAAGTGGAGTAATGCATCTGGCCTATTGTGTGATAGAAAAGTATAGCATAATCTTAAAGAAAAATTTTGTAAGTGGTGGTTAGACCTGCAATGATTTATGGTGGAGAATGTTGGCCAATAAAAGAGAAGCATGAGACTAAGTTAAGTGTTGGAGAGAATGCTCAGGTGTATGAGTGGCTTTACTCTTAGAGATAAAATGTGAAATGTGTATGTTCGGGAAAAAGTTGGAGTAGCTCCAATGGCAGATAAATTTGGAGAGAGTGGCCTTAGATGGTTTGGCCACATAAAGCGTCGACCGTCCAATGACCCGTTTAAGAGAGTTGATGCATTATATTTTCTTTATGTTAAGAACGGTAGAGGTAGACCTGAAAAGGCATGGTTATGATATATATAAAATGACCTTAGTATACTTAAATTGAATGAGAATTTGACACATAATATGACACAATAAAGATGAAGGATTAATGTAGCTGACCCCACTTAGTGGGATAATGGCTTATTATTGTTATTTAGTTTATTTATTTTAGGTTTATTTATTTTAATTTTGGTTTTTAACTTTAGTTTATTTTTTAGGTTTAAGTTTAGGTTTAGGTTTAATTTTTAGTTTAGTTTTACTTCTATTTTATTTTTTAGTCTTAGGTTTTATTTTTTATTTTTTGGTTTAGCTTTAGCTTTTATTTTATTTTTTTTAGGTTTTTTTTAGGTTTTATATTCCATTTATGTTTAGGTTTTATTTTCAAGTTTTGGTTTATTTTTATTTTTAGTTTATTTTATGTTATTTAGGGTTTAGGTTTACATTTAGGTTTAGTTTATTTTAAGTTTTGGTTTAGGTTTTATTTATTTTAGTTTTATTTATTTTAGTTTAGGTTTATCTATTTTATTTTATTTTAAGTTTAGTCTTTTTTTAGTTTTATTTTTTTATTTATTTTAATTTTTTTTTTTAGGTTTATGTTTTTATTTAGTTTTATTTTATTTTATTTTAGCTTTAATTTAATTTTATTTTAGGTTTAGTTTTATTTTATCTTTTTATTTTATTTTTTAGTTTAGTTTAGATTTTATTTATTATATTTTAGTTTAGTTTTATTTTTATTTTATTTTCTTTGGGTTTAGGTTTTATTTAGTTTAGTTTAGGTTTTTATTTATCATAACCCAGGTTTATTTAATATGTTTAGGTTTAGTTTTAGTTAGGAGAGTTAGTGGCTTAGTGAGGGTTGTGGTTGGGGGATCTGATTTAGGGCCCAGTCTGGGTTGGAGGGTGTTTAGCAGGAGGATATCAGGGAGGCCCAGGAGAGTTTAGGTGAGTTTAGGGAGGTTGGGAGGTTTTCAATTCAGGCCCAGGTTTTGGCCTGTTTAGAGGGGTTATAGTGATCTGGGGCTTAGGGCCTGTGGATCAGTGTAGGGTTTTTTTTCAGTTTAGTGATGAGCAAGTTTAGCACGCAGTTTGTGGCTCAGTGGCCCAGGGCCCAGGGTCAGGTCAGTGGGTCAGGCCTGGGGTAGTCAGGGTGGGTTAGATTAATCAGTTTAGGGGGCCTAGTGTCTAAAGTAAGCAAACCATTAGAATTTAGATTTAGTTGTTTTTATTTATTAGGTTTTATTTATATCTACATAGTTATTTGGGTTTTATCCATCTATTATCTTTAGCCTTAGCATCTTATCTTTATCTTGGATAGCCCAAGTTTAGCTAGGTTTAGGGTCTGTTGGTAGGTTGGCCTGTATGGTCAGGACAGGGCCCAGGGCTAGTAGCCCAGGTTTTGTTCAGGTCTGGCTCAGGTCAGCCTAGGGTAGGTCAGTAGTTAGGGCCCATGGTAGGTGGTCAGTTAGGGTCATTTAGGCCCAGGCCCAGTTTAAGGTGGTTGGTCATCAGTATTCAGTGGCCTGGAGGTTAATGGGCCTGTTAGGGCCCAGGGTTAATTTAGGGCTCAGTGGAGTTTAGGGTTTTCAGTTTAGGTCAGTCAGTTAGTTTAGCCAGTTTAGTGGTTTAGGAGGTCAGTCAGTTTAGGGTTTAGGGTTTAGGATTTAGGTAATGCCTAGGTTAGTATGTCTTTTTAGTTAGTTTATTATTTTTATTTTGTAAGTTTTTTTTTTTTTTGGTAGTAGTCTTTTTTGTTTAGTTTTAGGTATTTTAGGTTTTTTTTTTAATTTAGTTTAGGTCTATTTTAGTTTAATTTATTTTATTTAGTTTAGAGTTTGGTTTAGGTTTAGGTTTTATTTATTTTAATTTAGTTTATTAGTTTTATTTAGTTTAATTTATTTTATTTATTTTAGGTTTATGTTTTTTTATTAGAGCTTTTGGTTTAATTTTATTTATTTTGTTTTATTATTGGGTTTATTTTAGGTTTAGATTTTATTTAGTTTTATTTTATTTTATTTATGTTTATTTTATTTTAATTTTATCTTTATGTTTAATTATTTAGGTTTTAATTTTAGGTTTATTTTATTTTTTAGTTTAGTTTAGGTCTTTTTTTTATTTTTATTTTATTTTATTTTTTTTAGCTTAGTTTAGGGTTTATTTTAGTTTAGGTTTTCATTTTTTTTATTTTATTTAGGTTTTAGGTTTTTATTATTTTATTTTTTTTAGTATTTTTAGATTTTTAGGCTTTGGTTTAGGTTCAGTTTGGGTTTATTATTATTAGGTTTTAGGGTTTAGGATTTTAGGATTTTGGGTTTCTTAGGTTTTAGGTTTTGGTTAAGGTTTATGGTTTAAGGTTTAGGGTTTAGGGTTTGATTGATGGTTTAGTTTGGGTTAGGGTTTTTTATTTTTTATTTTAATTTTTTTTTTATTTTTAAATTAAGTGCCTAGTTTAGGTTTATTTAATTGATTTAGTTTATTTTTTATTTTATTTATTTTATTTATTTTTAATTAATTTATTTTTTATTTAGTTTAGTTTATTTTTGGAGTGTAATTTTAGTTGTAGTTATAATGGTGGTTATTTGAACAAGTTTAAAAAAGAGTGAGTGATTGATATTTAGGCTCTATTGTTCAAAATGATGGTGAAATAGATGGAGATGTTATTAGTAGAATTCAAGTTGGATGGTTGAAGTGGAGTAATGCATCTGGCCTATTTTGTGATAGAAAAGTACCGCATAAACTTAAGGAAAAATTTTATAAAGTGGTTAGACCTACAATGATTTATGGTGGAAAATGTTGGCCAATAAAAGAGAAGCATGAGACTAAGTTAAGTGTTGCATAGAATGCTCAGGTGTATGAGTGGCTTTACTCTTAGAGATAAAATGTCAAATGTGTATGTTCGGGAAAAAGTGGAGTAGCCCAAAGTGATAAATTTGGAGAGAGTGGCTTGGTTTACATAAAGCCTCATCCAAAGACCCATTTAAGAGAGTAGATGCATTAGATTTGCTTTATGTTAAGAACTGAGGTAGACCTAAAAGACATGGTTAAGATGTATATAAAATGACCTTAGTATACTTGAATTGAATGAGAATTTGACACAATAGACAATAGAGATGAAGGATTCATATAATTTTAATTTGGGATAATGCTTGTTGTTGTTGTTTTAGTTTATTTATTTTAGGTTTATTTTATTTTGGTTTTTACTTTAGTTTATTTTTAGGTTTAACTTTAAGTTTAGTTTATTTTTTTAGTTTATTTTATTTTATTTTTTTTTAGGCTTTAGTTTTATTTTTATTTTTGGTTTTAGCTTTTTTTTTATTTTATTTTTTCATGTTTAGGTTTTAGATTTCATTTTAGGTTTATTTTTTTGTTTTCTTTCTATTTAGCTTATTTTATTTTATTATTTTATGTTATTTTTAAGTTTTTTAGGTTTTGTTTATTTTAGTTAAGGTTTAGGTTTTATTTATTTTAGTTTATTTATTTTAGTTTAGGTTTAGGTTTATTTTATTTTATTTTTATTTTAGGTTTGGTTTTTAGTTTAGTGTTTTTATTATTTATTTATTTTAGTTTTATTTTTTTGTGTTTAGGTTTTATTTAGTTTTATTTGTTTTAGCTTTATTTTAATTTTAGGTAGTTATATATTTATTTTATTTTAATTTTTATTATTTTATTTAGTTAGTTTTATTTTATTTTATTTTTTTGGTAGAGGTTTATATTTGGGCTTTTATTATATTAGTTTATTTAATATGTCAGGTAGTAGAGTAGCATGAGTAGGGATATGTAGAGGTTGATGAGCATATTTAGGGAGTAGTGGCCCAGGGTAGGATCAACATTTAGGAGTTTTAGTGGGCCCAGAGTAGAGTTAGTGGTTGTGAGTTATTAAGAGAGAGATCTTAGAATAGTCTTAGTTTTAGCCCAGAGGCCCAGGATTCAGTGATTAGGCAATGTGCCTTGTATTCTGGCCTCAGTGGCCCAGTGTGGTCATTCATGGACTCCATCTGGTTAGGCCTGTCAGGCCTTGGCCCATCTTAGATGTGGCCCAGGGCAGGAGTAGACTCAGTGGTACCCAGTGGTGGCTGTGGCCCAGTCAGATTAGGTATCAGATTAGGTTGGCCTTTTCAGGTGAGGGATTTTGAGCCTAGGGTACAGCAGGTAGAGCCCAGGATTTGGGTCATTTAGTTTAAGATAGGGTTTAGTTTAGTAGCAAACCAACAAGAGTATTTAGTATTTAGTTTTATTTATTTATATTTTATTATTTTGGATTTTATCATTTATTTAATTTTACATTAGTTTATTTTAGGTTTTAGTTTAGCCTATTATTTTTTAGTCCAAGTTATATTTTATTTAGGTTTATTTGGTTATCAGGTTTTTAAGAGGATTTAAGATAGTTAGAGTTTTAGGTTTGGATAAGTCAGAGATTTTTTTAGGGTATTAGTGCTCAGGTCAGTAGGTGTTGGTATCAGGGCTCAGGCCTTGGTCAGAGAGTTTATTAGGGTTATTCAGTGTCATGATCAGTCATGAGGGAGTGGCCTTAGCCCAGGATCTTAGGGCCTATGAGTCCTGGTCATAGTATTAAGTTGATCTAGCCTGTTATTAGAGAGTGGCTCAGTGGCCCAGCCTCAGTGTCAGAGGGCTCATCAGTTTACCAGTAGTTAGAAGGTCTTTTTATTCTGGCTCAGTTAGTTTAGTTTAGCTCAGTTCATGGGCTCAGTTTAGAATTATTTAGTCTCCCAGAGTTTTAAAGAGGTTTTGGGTTGGGAGGGTGTTGGGTTAGGTAGAAAGGGATTTAGTCATGGCATGAGTCAGAGATTTTATATTTATTATTATTTATTTATATAAAATGCAAATCAGGTTAGGTTATTTAACCCATTTATTTATTTAGTTTATTTATATTTATTTATTATTTATTTAGTTTATTTATTATGTTTATTAATTTTGTTTATGTTTATTTAGATTTTGGTTTTTATTTATTTTAATTTAGTTTTATTTTTCTTTATTTTAGGTTTTTTTAGTTTTATTTTTTTTTAAATTTTGATATTATTTTAGGTTTAGGTTTTTTAGGTTTTTTTTTTATTTTTTATTTTTTTAGTTTAAGTTTAGGCTTTTTAATTATTTTTTATTTTATTTAGTTTATAGGTTTAGATTTTTTTATTTTAGGTTTAGGTTTTATTTATTTAGTTTATTAGGTTTTATTTATTTTGTTTAGGTTTTTTTTGTTAGGGTTTATGTTTTGTTTTTATTTATTCTGGGTTTATTTTTTTATTTATTGTTTAACTTTGGTTTTATTTAATTTTATTTTATCTTTAGGTTTATTTTATTTTTTTATTTAGGTTTATTTATTTTATTGTTTTATTTTATTAGTTTAGTTTTATTTTATTTATCTGATTAGTATTTTAGGTAGTTTTATTTATGTTTTATTTTATTTATTTAGTTAGTCATTTATTTTATTATTTATGTTTATTTAGTCAGCTCAAGTTTTAGCTTTAGTTCCTATTTTTTTTTGGCTCAGTTATAGGGTAGGTTCTTTTGTGATCTAGGTCATTTCAGTATTAGGTCACAGTTTTCAGTTTTAGGGCCTAGGATTGTGGCCTAGGTTTACATTTAGGCTCATTTTAGGTTATTTAGGCTCAGTGGAGTAGTTTAGGATCTAGTATGGCTCAGTGGCTAGGTCAGTTAGTAGTTTAGTTTGAGCCTAGTGGTTTAGGGCCTTATTTAGGATTTTGGGTCACTAGGCCTTTTAAGATCAGGGTTTTTTAGTAGAACCAACAAGTTTAGGTTTATTTTAGTTTATTGTTTTATCTTTATTTTTTATTTTATTTATTTTATATTTTAATTTTATCATTACAGTTTATTATTTTAGTTTATCTTAGCTTTATTTATCTTTAGTTTAGTCCAAGTTTCCATTTATTTTATTTTATTTATTTTGGTTTAGGTTTAGCCTAAGGCTCCATTAGATAAGATTTAGGCCTAGTCATGTCTATTAGGGCCTTGGCCCATTTAGCCATCAGAGTTATAGTTTTGGCCCAGTCTTGGGGTTAAGGGCCTCAGGCCTAGTGGCCTTAGGGCCCAGGTCCTGGCCCAGGGTAGCCCAGGGCCTAGGCTCAGGGCCCATTATGATCAGATTTAGAAGTGCTCCAGTCAACCCAGGGCCTGGGCCTTAGGTTGGGCTTTGATTTAGTTGTGGCTCTTTAGTGGCTCAGGCAGCCCAGGATTAGGCCAGGGCCTTAGGATAAGAGTGGCTCAGGGCCCAGGTCTTTCAGGCTCAGATCTTCCAGGGCTCAGGTCCAGTAGTGAGTCAGTTTCTGTGGTCAGCCCAGTGTGGATTTGTGTGGCCTCACTGGGGATAGTATCTGGGGGTAGCTACAGGGTTTAGTCAGTTTAAGGTCAGGGCCCAGGTTGGTTGGGCTCAGGGTCAGTATTTAGAGTTCAGTGAAGGAGCATAGTAGCCTATTTTAGGTAGAGATTTTATCATTATATTTATATTTTTTATTTAAAAATATGCAAACAGGTTTAGGCATTTAACCCATTTATTTATTTTAATTTATTTAAAATATTTGGGTATTTTATTTTTATTTTAGTTTAGTTTTTATTTTATGTTAATCTTTATGTTTTATTTTAGATTTTTTGGTAGGTTTAGTTTATTTTTTAATTTAGTTTATTTTTTTCTTTATTTTAGGTTTTTTTAGTTTTATTTTGTTTAGGTTTAAATTTGATATTATTTTAGGTTTAGGTTTTAGGTTTTTTGGTTTATTTTTTTTTTTTTTAGTTTAAGTTTAGTTTTTAATTTTATTTTATTTAGTTAGTTTAGTTTAGATTTATTTTATTTTAGGTTTAGGTTTATTTTATTTTAGTTTTAGTCAGGTTTATTTTATTTTGTTTAGGTTTGGTTTTAGTAGGGTTTATGTTTTTTTATTTATTAGGGTTTATTTTGGTATATTTTAACTTGGTTTTATTTAATTTTTATTTTTATTTGTTTATTTTATTTTATTTTTGGTTTAGTTAATATTTTATTGTTTATTTTATTTTTATTAGTTTATTTTATTTATTTGATTTTAGTTTTGTTTTTTTTCTTTTTTAGGTTTAGGTTTAGGTTTATTTTAGATTTCTTTATGTTTTATTTTATTTTATTTTAGTTTATTTTATTTATTTTATTTTATTTTATGTTTTATTTAGTTTAGGTTTAAGTTTTTTATTTTTTAGGGTTCTTTATGGTTTAGTGTTTAGGGTGTGTTTTAGGGTTTAGGGTTTCATTTAGTTTAGGTATTTTTTAGGATTGGGTTTAGGGTTACTTTTTTATTTATTTAGGGTTTTAGGTTTAAGGTTTAGTTTTAGGTTTAGATTTGGGTTTTAGGGTTTAGTGGTTAGGGTTTGATTTTAGGGGTTTAGGGTTTAGGGTTTAGGTTTAGGTTCAAGTTTTAATTTAGTTTATGGTTTATGGTTTTTTTAATGGAGTATAAATCAGATTCAAAATTTCTTCTTCTTGATTTCATCAACCAAGTAACACACCAAGTTTCTAAGACACAAGGCAACATAGATAAAAATGAGCATAGTAGCAAATAAAACCCTAAATAACTTGAACCATCTTACAATAAAGACACAGCCCATGTTTGTAGATCAAATCTGCCTTAGTTTCTTTAGTTCCCATTAACCACTGCCTTTAAAGTAGCAGATCCACCATGGTTGTAACCTCTATCGCTCCTCCCTCCCCACCACTACTCCAACCACCAGCCCATATCCACCAGATTCTGATCCCACCACCAGCAATAATCGCCACCTTTCCTCCAGCCAAATCTAGACAGTCTTGTTGACTATGATGTTCTTACCATCAATGTTCTACCCATTCTTAGGGTTTAGGTTTAGGTTTATTAGGTTTTAGAGTTTAGGTTTATTTTTTAATTTATTTAGTTACTTTAGCTTTTGGTTTAGGGTGGGATTTAGGGTTTGGGGTTTATTATTTAGTATTTACGCTTTTAGGGTTTTAGGGTATTAGGTTAATGCTTTTAGGTTAAGGGTTTAGGGTTTATGGTTTTTATTTGGGTTTTGGGATTTAGGTTTATGTTTTTTTTTTTTGATTAAACTAGGTTTAGGTTTATTTAGTTTATTTTTTATTTTTTTATTTTTATTTAGGTTTATTTTTATTTTTATTTTAGTCTATTTTTATTTTATTTATTTTAGTCTTTTAGATTTTGGTTTATATGTTTATTTCTAATGAGTTTTATTTTTATTTTATTTTTAGGTTTAGGTTTAGGTTTTCTATTTTATTTTTTTTTAGGTTTATGTTTTAGGTTATTATTTTATGTTTATTTTTAGGTTTTATGTTTTAGTTTAGGTTTAGGTTTTTTTTAGTTTTACTTTAGGTTTTAGTTTATTTGTAGGTTTTATTTATTTTAGTGTAGTTTATTTTATTTTATTTTATTTTTAGGTTTTATTTGTTTAGTTTAGTTTTATTTTATTTATTTTATTTTTTAGGTTTTATTTTATGGTTTATTTTGGATTAGGTTTTTATTTTGTTTTCATTTTATTTTATTTTGTGGTTTATTTTATTTTATTTTATGTTTTAGTTTTTATTTTATTTAGGACTTTTGTTCTAGGTTTATTTTATTTTTTTAGTTTAGTTTATGTTTTTATTTATTTTGTTTTAGTTTATTTTATTTTCATTTTATTTTCTTTTGTTTATTTTGTTTTATTTAGGTTTTTTACTTATTTTATTTTTTATTTTATTTAGTTTTAGGTTTTTTTATTTATTTTATTTTTAGGTTTTATTTAGTTTATGTTGGATTTTAGGTTTTGGTTTAGGGCTTTAGTTTGGTTAGGTTTATTATTTTGGGTTTAGGGTTTTAGGGTTTAGGATTTGTTGGTAAGGTTTTAGGTTTAGGCTAGTGTTTGTATTTGGGTTTGTGGTTTTGGGTTTAGGTTTTGGTTAGGGGTTTGGGTTAGTTTAGGGTTTAGTTTAGGTTTAAGATTTAGGCAGGGTTTAGGGTTTTTAAGGTTTATGGTTTAGGGTTTAGGGTTTTAGTATTTTTTTTTTTTAGGGAAACCCCATGTAGGGGTATTTTATTGCCACAAAAAAAGGGTTACAAGGTCCCAAAGGGGATAAACCCAGAACTTCAAAGAGCTACAATCATGGAGTAAAATCTAAGTACATCCAAAAGCAAAAGAAGACATTAAAGCAATCAAAAGATACAAGATGATTAACATAATAAGCTAAAGGAAGATTAAGGCCAATGCTCTGGAGGATGTGAGAATGCATGATAATATGGAGCAAACCTGTGAGGAGGTAGCACCCAGTTGTTGATAGTCTTGTGAGCTTTATTACCTGCAAACCTAAACAAATTCATATCTAAAATAGAGAGGAAATTGCAAAGAGAATGATAAGGTGTCCCATTCAAGAAAAGTATCATCAATATAGTCATCCCATGAGAATACATAAACATAAGAGAATGAGCCATCTTAGCTAGAACCTCATGAAAAGGCATATCCAAGAAAGAAAGCAAACCAGTATATAATCCCTCCATAAGAAAATTGCAGAGAAGACAACTTGCTAAAATCATGCTAATCAAGTCAATGAGCCTATAATTAACCATCCCAATCATATGATATATAAATGAAAATTTGTAGGTGAAACAACCTTTTAATGTCCATATCGAATTGGAAAAGGCAATAAAGGAAGGCAAAGATAGCTCAACACAGAATGGATGCAACCAACCAAAAATAGCACCCAAGAAAGAGTTAGAGCAATAGCTCCAAAGATTCGTGGCCAAAATTGATAATCCAAACAACAAACAACCAAGAGAATAGATAAAGAAGGCAAGAATCGTCCATAATACCACTCTTCGAATAGACGCTTAAGACAAACCTATCAACCGAGATGGGAATAGGACAACAGATAATGCAGATCACAAAATTAAGAGAGATGAACAAAGTGACATAAAACAGAGCAATCGAAGCCAACCCCAAAGAAATAATGCAACATTGGAACCCACCATAAGAAAAATCAACAAGTGGATTGAAATGAGTATCAACATTAGAATCCAAAAAAAATAAGATAGCGGATAACCAAGGCAAAAAACAAGACAAAGAATGAAGAAAAGAAACATCCAAGACAAAAAGGGACAAAGAATTGGCCATAAAACCTCAATCGAGTAGACATGGAAATAGTTAATAACCAAATAGATAGAGCATAAAAAAAACAAGCTTGAAGGCAACTCGAGAAAATCACCAAAACCATCACCATCGACAAGAATAAATGTAAACAGATGAGCATAAGACCAAATCCTACAACCAACATATGGATAACAGAGGTGTCCCGATAAAACAAGACAATAAATCTCCAAGACAAGAAACAACCAAAATAAAAAAACCAAATTTTAATAATGCCACTCATCCATAAACAAGTAATAGATACAAGTTTGACTGAAAAAAAAGATGGAAAAATAGCAGAAAAGGTAGACCAATGAATTGGATAAGCATAAAATAAACCAATAAGGGGTTCAAAGCAAAGTCAACCAAGCAATCAAGAACATAGGCTCAGAACAAAATAATCTAAAACCCCAGAGGCAGTATGAAGAGTATTAATCCAGTTCAGCCAACAAACAAGGTAGTTAATACCAACAAGCTGGCCAAGAGTCCACCCAAAAGCATATATAAATAAAGGAAGGGATAGATAATGAATAGCTCCCCACCACAAGCCAATCCAATAAGTGACATTCAGAGAAATCGACGATGGATGCTTAGTCACCTTAATCCACTCGCCAAGGATAATGATAATAATAACAAGATTGGTCAATAACCCAATTATGCATATAAGATAAATCATTGATTAATTCCAAGCATAAAAAAATGATCTTCAAGTTTTGCATGTTCCAATCATAGCATAGAGGGAAAACAACAAGGAAGAGCAACAAAGATCCTAGATGTTATCAAAGACAAAGAAAAATAAAGAAAACTTGGGCAAGGAAAAATTCCAAAATCAACAATGTACATTGCTTAATACACCCATTAGGAAAAGCAAATATTACTAAAAAAGGATATAAAATAGATAATGTATGAGTTCAAGTAATTCCCACCAGTAAAAGAATACCCACAACCTCGAGATGCGAATGATAATCCTTGAGTAACTCAAACTCAAGCATGGAAAACAAGACCGAAACAACAAGATTGACAAGAGCTGAAGGTGCCATATCGAACAACTAAGAGAGAAGTTATCAACAAGTTGACCATAGATAAGCCATTAAGAGTTGACAGAACATAAAAAGGATCCCATAATAAAAAAAAAAAAGAAGAATCGAAAAAAAAGAACCAGATGAAATCAGCAAAGATGTGTGATCAAAACACCAGATATTAGTACAAATAGTTGGGAATGATTCAAAAGACAACCATAAATCACAAAGATAGCAATATGTAAAGAGGACCCAAAAAAGCCAATGACTAGCATTGAAAAGAATAACACAATTCCATTCAAAGAGATATTAGAGTAGACATAGGATATCAAAGAAAATAGCAGAATAAAGAAAATTCAACAGCTCAATAGCCCCAAGAGCATAGTTCAAGAAAAGTCACATTAGAGATAATGACAAGAATAACCAAAAGGGCCAATAACCAAGGTATGCATATAGATAAACCATTGATTAAATAAGTAGAAGAATGATCATCAAGATTTGCATGTTCCCATCATAGCATGAAGGGTGAAAACACAAGACCAACATCATCCAAATGTAAACAAGAGAAAGAGAAAAAAAAAAAGAGGGTAAACACAATAAGAACCAAAAAGAGAGGCCAACAAAATCCATTCTGAATAGAGAAGACAAAGAAAAAACAATTAATCTTCACAAGAGCAATAAAGAACTTGACCAAAGCCCAATCTCTAAACATCCTAAAAGGATCTCCGGGAAAAAAAGCCAAAACAATGAATAAACTCCATCCGTGACAAAAATAAACAAGAAAGAAACAACAATGCCAGATTCCACCCAAACAAAGTAAAAGAAGCATATAAAGAACCAAGAAGTAATATCAAGTTCAAAAATAATAGTCCAAGGGTGTAGGGGTCAAGCAGTAAGAAAACCACAAAAAATATAGCAGTGTGGAAGAAAAGAAGCCCCCACAATAAGATCCCACCAAAGGGACCCCAGAATCGAAAATGGATTTCAAAGAGCATGCAATGGGGATCAAGATTCCAAAGACAACAAAATAAGAAGATAAATATCAAATAAAAGGCAAAAGCCACATCAAAAGAATATAGTAAGATAACCCCTAAATAAAAGAGAATGTCACCCAATCTAGAGTTAAAAAAGAATATCACACCCAAGATCTAATAGAGACAAGCAAGATGTCAAAAGCCATCCAGTCATCAATAAAATCCAACAACCAATCAAGAAATCATCAAAATAAATATTGCAACCATAGTGGACAATAATACAATGCATATAACAACATAAAGAACTAAGATGCTCCAAGCAATATCTTTGAGAACAGACAGTATTAATAGAAGCTAAACCCATCAAAATAAAAAATCTCCATCCAAAGAATGATTAAGCCTCCTAGGATTAGAATAAACATTATAAGAAACCCAAGTAGGATTGGGGTTATAAAACCAATAGCACACAAAAGCTCAACATAATTCCTATGTCGATTATCCATATGCACATGCTCAACAAACCTTTTATCAATGTAAATGCCAAAAGTGAGCCTCCAAATGAAGGAGGAGCTATTAAAACACCAAAGCATGACACAAAGATCACACCAAGTTTTATCCGTGAAGCATCCACAAAAGGCACAAAAGGAATAGAAAACCAAAAAAGTAAGCAGATAAAGATGAATGGAGAAAACATCAAAAAATTTAGATTAAGTTCAGATAAGGAAACCCAATTGTCCAAGTTAACGAGCCACAAGTGTTTGGTAAGTTGATCAAAGAAGATGATACCATTGATCTAGGATTGGCACAAGACAAGCATTTCCTTCACGCCAAACATGAGTGATGTTAAAATTTGGGAAAGAAGAGATCTAGTTTGTTTGAGGAGGTAGTACAATGATGTTCATCTTAGTGGAAGTCAAAAGATCAATCGGCAGCATCCACCTCAATCCAAATATTGATCCAGCCATTTTGGAGACAAATCTCAAGAGCTTTGAAGACTGCCATAAGTTCAGAAAAAGGGATAGTGCAGGAAATAAGGGGATAAGCAAAAGCACATAGGACTATACCCTTAGAGTTCCTAAAAATGTCACCACAACCAAAGCCATTATGAGAGACAGAGCCATCAGTATTGATTTTAAGAATATGATCAAGAGGTTTTTCCAATAGACAATCTTGTCATTTCGACAAGAAGGTTGATCCAAATTTATGCCCAATTTATACAAATTTATAGCCTTTGAATGTTTGTAATGAATGAGATTGGCTTTAAACAAGTCACAAATTTTGTTTTAGTTCTAGCAATAATCCTCACATGGTTCATAGGGATCCCACGTGTTTTGCATCATTTCTGTCCATCCATATGAACCACATAAGAGTGATAGCAATGATAACTTTAATGTGACCTTTAATAGTATTATCAAAATAAATTTCAAGAAGTTGATATAAAGTAAGAGAGCCATTGAAATTGATAGTGTTAAAAAGATCATCATACCAAATCCAAAGTTTAGAAGCAATGACCCCATTAACAAAGACATGATTAACATTCTCAATATGGAAAACAACATTGACATTTAGAGGGTAAATGGAACCCTTTACCCCACAACAAGGAATCAACAGGATAAAATTTTTTAGAATATGCCAAGTAAGAAGAATAAGAATAGGGATATTGTTATTCCAAAGTTTAGAGAATACATAGGAGGAATCATGAGTATCTTTAATGTGGAGCCACACATTTTGAGGTTGAAATCACCATTAGAGAGCTTAAAGAGAATATGATCTTGATTTTGAGGAGTGATAGGAATAGTAGTAACCATATTCAAGAAAGTAAAAGGGATAAAATCAAGTTACTTATTGTTCCACTTATTGTTATGCCGAAAAGAGTTTACTCTAATAGCGAAGTGGAATGGGTGTAGAGTAAGTCATCCATGGAACCACAACCACTCCAGTTATCTTGCCAAAAGAAAGAGGTACCAGAGTTGATGCCCCAAAAAATTAGGGATTCGGCATCCCATTTGACAGAACAAAGTCTTTTCCACACAGGGGAGTCACCCGGCTTAAAGGGACAAATGAGGGGGTGCTTACCCTGGCAATATTTAGCAGTCATGAAATTAGCCCAGAGACTATGATTACTCCTAAAATTCCACCAGAGTTTATAGGAAAAGGCATTGATAGCTTCTTTAATGGATTTACAACCAAGACCACCTTCATCAAAAGTTCCACAACTTTAAAACCAAGAGGTCCAAAGGCATTTTTTTAGAAGAGGTATTGGAGCCCCGTAAAAATTTATTTAAGAGACTCAATTCTGCTGATGCTTAGATGGTCTACAATGGTTTGATGAGATATAAAGGCATGGAATTAAGAGTGCAATCAAGGTTAGCCTACCACCAAAAGAGAGTAAATGAAATTCCCAAACCAAATTTTATTAGAAATTTTTTGAATAAGGTCATCAAAAGATGAGATCTTTTCTGCCTTTAAAAGTGAGAGGTAATTAATGGGAAGTTGACTTTGCTTAAAATTAGTAATTCGAGATTTGATTTAATCTATTGGGAGGAATCTTATGAGGGAATAAAATAACATTTTTTTCATTAAGGAAGAGACCACTAACTTTGCCAAAATCATTTAAGAGATTCTTATTTTTAACATGTTGAAGGAGGCATTGAAGATTATAAAATCATCTCAAAGCTAAGATGAGAAATGTGGAAACCACCATGAGTTTTAAAACCCATGTTAGTTTTTTTGATGAAAAGGTCATTGAGGCTTCTCAAAAGATATTCACGAATGATAAAAAAGAGAGAAGGAGAAAGGGGTCTCCTTGACGCAAAACCATGGCTCAAGAAAAGAAACCAAGGGACTCACCATTTAAGATGACAAAACCGCATTAGTGATACAACTTTTTATTAGCCAGATAAAATGATCAAAGAAACCAAACAAATGAAAGATTTGGAAAAGGAAATACCATGAGAGGTTGTCAAAGGCTTTAGAGATGTCCAGTTTGAAAAGCATATTACCTCCTCTGAAGAAACATCAATGTCATGAACCACTGAGCGAGGAGAATATTATCGATATGGCTCTATTTTTAATGAAACCGTTTTGATTAGGGGAGATGATTTTATGGAGCAGGGGGCTAATCCTATTATTAATTAGTTTAGCAATGAGTTTTGGTACAAAGACTAATAGGTCTAAAATCACCAAGATTCGTGGATTGATGGTTTTGGGAATAAGGAAAATAGAAGTACTTGAAAAATATATGGGAATAGAGCTACCATCAAAGAAATCAATAACAACATTAACAAGATCAAAGTTAATAAAAGGTTTAGGGTCTTAGGGTTTAGGGTTTAGGGTTTAGGGTTTAGGGTTTGTATTTAGGGTTTAGATTTGGGTTACATTTAAGGTTTAGGGTTTGTGGTTTAGGTGGGTTTAGGGTTTAGGTTTTTTTTTTTAAATTGAAAGTTTAGGTTTACTTAGTTTATTTAGATTATTTTATTTATTTGAGTTTATTTATTTTTTTATCTATTTAGGTTTATTTCAATCCATTTAGTTTGTTTATTATTTTAGGCTCATTTATTTTAGGTTTTTGTTATTCTATTTTGTTTTAATTCATTTTTTTAGGTTTCTTTTAGTTGATTTTAGGTATTAAGTTTAATCTTAGTTTAGTTTAGTATTTTATTTTATTTTACTCATTTAGTTTTTTAGCTTTTATTTTAGGTTTCCACTAGTTTAGGTTTATTTTATTTTAGTTTAGTTTATTTAGTTTAGCTATGTTTATTTATTCATTTATTTAGGTTTAGTTTTTAGTCAGCTTTAGTTTTATTTTTTTATTTTAAGTATTTATTTAGATTATTTTAATTTTCATTTATATTTTTATCTCAGTTAGTTTATTTTATTTGTGGTTTTATATTTATGATTTTATTTTTAGTAGTTTAGGTTTATTTATCTTATCTGGAGTTTTATTTTTTACGGAATTTTAGGTTTAGTTTTTTCAATTTATTATTTTAATTAGTTTTAATTATTTATCTTTTATGCATGAGTTTGGGTTCTGTTTTAGGTTTAGGGTCACTAGGGTTAGGTAGGGTTATGGTAGGGTGGGGTAGGTGGTATGGTTTTAGGATTTTGGGTTTTGGGTTTCTCACCAGGTTTTAGCCTTAGGTTTGAGAGGTTAGTTAGGTTTTTAAATCATTTTTAAATCAAGAAACCAGTAGGTTTAAGTTTATTTAGATATTTTTATTTTATTTAGGCTCACTTTTATTTTTATTTAATTATTTATATTTTAGTTAAGTTTTTTATTTTAGTTTATTTAGGTTTAAATTAGGTTTAGGTTTATTTTAGTTAGTTTCATTTTATTGGTTTTATTTTTTATTTTAGATTTATCCTTACATTTTTTTATTTTATTTTTTAGGTTTAGTGTTTGTTTTAAGTTTATTTTTAGGTTTTATTTATTTTGTTTAGGTTTATTTTTTTGTTATTTTATTATTTTATGTATTTTAGGTTTAGGTTTAGGTTTAGTTTTAGTTTTACATTTAGGTTTTATTTTTTTTTAGTTTAGTTTATTTTATTTTAGGTTTAAGTTTATTTTATTTATTTTAAGATTTTTTTTTTTGTTTGGTTTAAGTTTTATTTTAGGTTTATATTTTAGGTTTAGATTTTATTTAGTTTTCATTTTACTTATTTTAGGTTTATTTTATTTTTATTTTAGGTTTAGATTTATTTATTTAGGTATTTTTTTTAGTTTATTTTAGGTTTTATTTATTTTATTTTAGTTTAGTTTATTTTTTTTTTATTTTAATTTAGGGTTTAGCAGTTTAGATTTATTTATGTTAAGGTTTAGGTTTATTAGGCTAGGTTTTTTTATTTGGTTTTTTTTGATTTTTTATTTTGGGTTTTATTTAAGTTTATTTTAGTTTCTGTTTGGTTTAGGTTTGGTTTTAGGGTCTTAAGATAGGGTTTTAGGTTGTTTAATTTTTTGTGGTAGGTTTCTTTTGGTTTGGTTTTAGGTTTTAGTCTTGGTTTTTGGTCAGGGTTCAAGTTTGGGTTTTTTTTTTTTTCTAAGAACAAATTAAGATTCAACATTTCTTCTTTTAAGTTCATCAACCAAGTAACAAAAACCAAGTTTTCTAAGACACAAGTGATGACATAGATAAAAAATGAGAACATAAAGAAAATCAAATTAGATAACTAGATCTCATTATAAAGACACAATTCCATAAGGAGCATCGATCATTCTTTCATTTCTCTAGTTCCCATCAGAACCACCACGGTCTCTCAACTAGTGTGATCCACCATCATATCATCGATCTCTCCCTCCACCACCACCATAGCTGTAACCTCCATCCCTCCTCCCACCTCGATAACCACCATAGCTCCGACCACCACCTCCATATCCAGACTCCGGAGCCACCACCACTATGATAACCAAGCATGCCTTGCCCAAGCCAGATCTATAGAGCGATTGGGGATGTTCTTGTCGTCAAGGTTTTGCTCAATCTTAAGGTTTAGATTTATTAGATTTTATTGTTTATGTTTATTTTCTAATTTATTTAGTTACTTTAGGTTTAGGTTTAGGTTTAGGTTTGGGTTTAGGGTTTTTAGGGTAGGTTTAGGGTTTTTTGTTAGGGTTTGGGTTAGGGTTTGTGGGCTTGGATTTTGGGTTTAGTGTTTACCTTAGTGTTTAGGGTTTTGAGGTTTAGGGTTTAGTTGGGTTTATGCTTTTAGGGTTTTGGTTTAAGATTTTTTAGGTTTAGGGTTTAGGTTTAGATTTAGGTTTAGTTAGATTTAGGTTTTAGGATTTAGGGTTTAAGATTTTATTTCTGATTTTTTTTTTAAAATTAAGTAAACTGGTAGGTTTAGATTTATTTAGTTTATTTTTTATTTATTTTTTTTATTTAGGTTTATTTTTTATTTTTATTTAATTTAGTTTATTTATTTTAGGTTTATTTATTTAGTTTAGGTTTTTGTTAGTTTATTTTTTTTGGTTTATGTTTAGGTTTATATTTTTTTATAGTTTAGTTTTATTTTAATTTTAATTTTTTGGTTTAGGTTTAATTTTATTTTTTTAGGATGTTTTTATTTTTATTTTTTTTAGGTTTGGGTTAAGTTTTGATTTTGTTTATTTTTCATTTTATTTTTTAGTTTAGGTTTAGGTTTATTTTCAATTTATTTTATTTTCTTTAGGGTTTAGCTTTAGATTTAGGGTTTTCTTTATTTTATTATTTTATTTTATTTTGTTTAGGTTATTTTTAAGTTTTATTTAGTTTAGATTTAGGTTTTTAGCTTGTTAGGGTTTAGGGTTTAAGGTTAGGGTTTAGGGTTTAGAGTTTAGAGTTTGGGGTTTAGGGTTTAGGGTTTAGGGTTTAGGGTTTAGGGTTTAGGGTTTAGTCTTTAGTGTTTAGGGTTTTTAGGGTTTATAGTTTAATGTTTATGGTTTAGGTTTTAGGTCTAGGGTGCAAGTTTTAGTTTAGGGTATAAGGTTTTTTTTAATCGAGAATAAATTCATATTCAACATTTCTTCTTTTCAATTTCATCAACCAAGTAACACACCAAGTTTTCTAAGACACAAGAGACTCTGATTATTAGCATGCATAGAGAAAATCAAAAACCTTAGATAATTAGAACTGTCTTTACTATAAAGACTAAAGGCAAGTTCATCAGATTGGATGGTCATTCTTCAATTTCTCCATCATCAAAATAAGCTCGACCTCTGAGGGATCCACCATGATATCCCCATCTCTCCATCCCACCACCATAGTAACCTCCAGCTCCTCCCACCTTATAACCACCACTACTCCAACCACCACCTTCATATCCACCGACCTCCATCCCCCACCACCTTGACCGCCACCTCTACCTTCTCCTCCATCGCTAGATCTAGACTAAGCTTGGTGAGGTTTTTTTTTACCATTCTTAGGGTTTAGGTTTAGGTTTATTAGGCTTTAGAGTTTAGATTTATTTTTTAATTTATTTAGTTACATTAGGTTTTGGTTTAGGTCAAGGGTTTAGGGTGTAGGGTTTAGGGTTAGGGTTTAGGGTTTAGGGTTTTAGGGTTTACGCTTTTAGGGTTTAGGGTTTAGGGTTTAGGTTTTAGGTATAATGTTCCAGTTTTAGTTTAGGGTTTTGGTTTTTTTTTTTTTAACAGAGAACAAATTCAGATCTAAAATTTCTCCTTTTCAATTTCATCAACCAAGTAACACTCCAAGTTTTGTAAGACATAAGCGATGACATAGATAAAAAATGAGCACACAAAGAGCAAATCAAAAATCTTAGATAACTAAAACTATCTCATTATAAAGACATACAGCAGATCGACCATTCTTCTTATCTACCTCAAACCATGCCTCAGTGATCCACCATCCCTCCCTCTCACCACCATGGTTGTAACCTCCATCGCTCCTCCCACCCATAACCACCACTACAGACCACCACCTCCATATCCACCAGCCTTTGGATCTCCCACCACCACTTGATAATTATGCCTCTACCTTCGCCTCCACCAGGATCTAGGCTGCTTAATTTATGATGTTCCTACAATCAAGGTTACATTCTGGGTTTAGGTTTAGTTTAGCTTTATTAGGTTTTGGGGTTTAAGTTTACTTTTAAATTTATTTAGTTACTTTAGGTTTAGTTTATGGTTTGGGGTTTAGGTTTAGGGTTGTTTTAGTTTAGGGTTTAGGTTTAGGGTTTTAGGGTTTATGCTTTAGATTTAGGGTTTAGGGTTTTTGGGTTTAGCGAGGTTGTTTTAATGTTAGTGGTTTAGGGTTTAGGGTTTTGGATCAGGGTTTAGTTGGTTTATTTTATAAATTAAGTAAACTAGTGTTAGTTTATTTAGTTATTTATTTATTTAGTTTATTTATTTTATTTTTTATTTTTATTTTATTTATTTATTTTTAGTTTATTTATTTTAGATTTATTTATTTTAGTTTAGGTTTTATTTTAGTTAATTTTAGGCTTAAGTTTTGGTTTAGGTTTATTTTAGTTGAGGTTTATTTTAAATTTTGTTTAGGTTTTATTTTATTTTTATTAGGTTTAGGTTTTTTTTTAGGATTAGATTTTAGGTTTTTATTTTAGGTTTATTTTTAGGTTTTATTTTTTTAGTTTAGGTTTAAGTTTATTTTTAGTTTATTTTATTTAGTTTAGTTTTGTTTTAGGTTTAGTTTATTTTAGGTTTAGGTTTAGGTTTTATTTCTTTTAGTTTAGGTTATTTTGGTTTCGGTTTAGGGTTATTTTATTTTGTTTATTTTATTTTTATTTTAGGTTTAGTTTTTTTTTAGTTTTGGGTTTAGGTTTATTTTAATTTATTTTTAGGTTTTATTTTAAGTTGATTTTAGGTTTAGGTTTAATTTAGTTTTTTTAATTTTTTAAATTTATTTTATTTTTTATTTTACATTTAGTTTATATTTTATTATGGTTTTTATCTTATATTTATTTATTTTTTTTTTTGTTTGTTTAGTTTTTTTTTATTTATTTTATTATTTTATTTTTTTTATTTTCTTTATTTTGCTTCAGTTTATTTTAGCTATTTTTTATTTCTTTATTTCTTTTATATTTAGCTGCATTTTAGCAACAATGCAACTATTTAGCTTAGTTTAGGTTTAAGATTTTTTTTTAGGTTTAGGGTTTAGGGTTTAGGGTTTCGAGTTTTATGGTTTGGGGTTTTAGGGTTTAGGGTTTAGGGTTTTAGGGTTTGGGGTCTTAGGGTTTAGGGTTTAGGGTTAGAGTTTAGGGTTTAGGTTTTAGGGTTTAGGGTTTTGTGTTTAGGCTTTAGAGTTTAGGTTTTTTAGTGTTTAGGGTTTAGAGTTTAGAGTTTAGGTTTATAGGGTTTTATTAAGTTTAGGATTTAGGGTTTAGGGAGTTTAGGGTTTAGGATTTTAGTTTAGGGTTTAGGGTTTAGTGTTTTATGGTTAGAGTTAGGGCATAGGGTTTAGGGTTTAGGGTTTAGGGTTAGTTTAGGGTAAGGTTTAGGTTTAGGTTTAGGTTTTATTGTAGGTTTAGGGTTATAGGTGTTGGTGTTTTCTGAATAAAAGAAAACACCACATAAAGTTTAGGAATATTTTATTTAGATGACAAAATACATTAAAAAATAAACATATTATCTCGAGATAAACATGCTCTTTTTTAATCATTTCAATAAAAGACTTAAGGCTAATGGGTCTTGGTGTGTATTTTCCTCCAACTACATGGGAAAGTAGAGAGGTTTATTTTTGATCATGGTTTTCTATAAAGGTAGGACTCATATTTAATTACATCTTATGAAGTTTTTAAAGAATATATTTAAGTGGTTATTAAAGACTACTAGATGGCTTTCAAAGGATTGATTTTTGGAAATACAATTGGGTGAGGTCCAAATTGGAGAGAGTTATTTTCAAAAGTCTAATGGGAAAGAGTAGGAAATGTATTGATTTTGGGATATAGTAAACATTACAACTATTATTGGGCTTCAAATTTGGGAATTAATTTTAGATTATGAGTTATCATTTTCTTAGAAATAGGCTTAGATTTAGCGGACAAGACTACAAAATGCATAGGGTTGAAGACTTATTCCTAAAGGATGCCTAACCTAGTATAGTGCTTATATGATACCTAGTTCTATTTTGGGAATTATATTGTTCTTCTTTACATAGGTAAACCCTAATTAAACTAGCCTATCACTCTTAGGACTTACAATTTAGAAGGCCACCAGTTAACATGACCTAAGCACATTTTAAAACCATGAGGCTAAGTCATATGAATGCAAGATGGCTAGTTTGCATTTTAGAAAGAAATCTATGAACCTAGACTTACTTAATTAGATCATGTAGGGTATGAAGATGCACCTAAGCAATGCATATTTTTCAAATTTTATAATTTTTTTATTTGATTAGGTTTTTTGGTCATAGGAATATAAGTTATTTATGCAATTAGAAAAGGGTTATGGGCCAAATGAATAGAAGAAGGTGTACTTATCATAGGCTCTCAAAGGTCAAGTAAGTTCTTTTAGGATGGAAGTCCTTCATTAATCAAGAGTGAAACAATATGATTTATGGATGTTAAAACATCTAGCTAAGGAGTTGTTATATATTTTATCTTGCTTTAATACTTAGGCTTTCATATGAAGATTATGAGTTGTATTTATTTTTATATTTCAATTGATTTAGTTATGTAGAAAATTTATTTTATCCTATGAGTTTATAGGCATTCATAACAAACACATAGAAAGAAACCTAGAAAAAACATGATGTTTATTATGCACACAAAATAAATCAATAAATTAAATTATATAAGAAAAGGCCAATGCAAGTTTTTGTACACCGGAAGAAAGTGGCTTTATTTTATAGGCCTAGAACTATAAGTTTAGATCTATGGGTCTTTATTAAAGTATTCTTCTTCAGGGACATCCATCGGGTTCCACATAGGACCATCGCACCATCTTCTGGTTGGGTCAACTCTTGCTAATCCTAGACCCCATAGATCCTAACCTAATTTAAGCTCAAATTTACATTTAAAATTAAAAAATCCTAAATTAAATAGATGTTAGAAATACAGACACAAAGCAATATATTTCACAAGCATATGGGCTTAGCATTAGTTGCTTGTCAAGCCCAGAGACTATGTTAAGGGATTTTATTTTAATAATTTTATGATTTATTTATTATAGCAATCCTTTAACACAATGAAAAAAATAGTGTTAATTCTAAAAGTATGCATCTCAAACGAGCAAACAAGGGTTTTAGTTATAGCCATGTGAGCATAACAACATATCACATGAGATTAGAAAATCAAGAATGATATAACCTAGATCTAGAGTCCGTGTTTAAGTAATCTAGTGTGTGTAGAAGTTGGGCTTGTGTGGTAAGTCTTTATTATGCCTTTAAGTTCAAGTTTAAGTTTGAAGTTTCAATTGGTTTAATTTTTACCATTGGTTGGTTTCAATTCAAATGACTTAATGATTTAATTCCCATTTTATGTTCTTTTTTTGAGTTAAAGGGATATTTAAGTTTTCAAGAATGAGAAATAGAATGAATTTCATTTTTGTGAATCTCACTTTATTCCACATTAAATTAATGAAGTTTCTAAAAAATCTAACTAAGATTCTTAAGTATCTTAATTAATCCTTTTAATATATTTAATTAGTTTCATTAAGTAATATAGGTTTCATTTGATTTGGTTCAAGTTAATTTAAAGAGTTTGATTTGGTTCATTCAATTTATCTTAAATTGTTAAATTATGGATTGTAAATTTAAGGTTTTAGTTTATTATTATAATATGAATTTTACCTTTGACTTGGGTTTATTCATGGATTAGGTTTAACCCAAAATATTTAAGTTAATTATTTAATTCTATTTGAACTACTTAATTGTTTTGATTAGATTTTAAATTCATTAGGATGAGTGTTTATTAAATTTCAATGACTCAAGGTTGAAGTTTAAGTTAATTAATAGTTTAATAACCTAGGTTTTTTACTTAATTAACTATTTGACCTCTTCAATTGACTTAGAATATTTAGATAAGTTTAGAATAGTTTCTTTAATATTTAGATTGGTTTGAATTACCATTTTATTTAATAGGTTAATTAATTTTTGACCCAATATTTGATTAACATTGACCAAAGGACTTAGAAATATAAGAATTTTAGAGATCAATTTTATTTCTTAGTAGGGTTACATGCCAATTTTATATCCTTAAAGTTTTAGTTTGATTAGAGATGTATTAGGTTAATGTTTTAATTATTTCATTAAAATTAAATTAGGCCTAATTTATTGATTATTAGTTTTATTTTTTTTTTCAAATACCTTTAATGAGGGTTTATACATAATTTTTGGTTATAGTTGATTTTATGATTTAATTAAGTTGGGTTGTTTAAATGAATTATTTAATTCATTTTTTTTTAATTAATTTATTAGGTTTAAGTTTAGTAAGTTTAGTTTTTTTAATGTTCATTAATGTTTATTATGTTGATTTAAGATTATTACTTAACATTTTAATTATTTCATTAGGGTTAATTAATTTATTTAATTAAGGTTTTAGCATGTGAAATTTTAATTTCCTTTGAATTTAAATTAAATAAAATTCACTAAGATGTGTTTTATGCTTAATTTTAGTTTCAAATAAATTGGATTAATTTGATAGTAATTAGGTTTAATGTTTTCAATTAAACCCAAATTAGGAAAATTATAAAATTTATTTTAACTTTATGGATTTTTATCAAGATCAATCCATGAGCTTTTATTATTTTCTAATTTAAATTTGATTTGTTAAGGAGACCCTTCAAGTATAGAGTGTGTTTAGGAAATGTCTATTTATCCTTTTATTAAGAGGAATGTAAGTGATCTCAATTGTAATAAAATCATGACCATGTTTAAACTATTTAGGTCATGAGATATTTAAAGGATTCATCCTTGAAATTTGACCATATGAAAGCATATTTTATTTTTTAGTGGCAAAAATTAAGGTTATGTTTCTATAGAAGGATAATTCTTTTTAGTTTGGGATAAACTATGACTTAGATAATAAAGGGCTTTATTCTTCATTTGTTTGAGCTAATAAAGCCCCAAGAGATTCATCCATAGCTGTAGTAGAGAATTAATGGCTTTAGTGGAATTGGGAAGCCAAACAGAGGATTCATTAAATATTGCTTTAGGTTTTAGAACCTTGGCATTTTCATCCTAGATAAATTTGGAATCTTTATATAATAATGCAAAGGGTTGACACCTTTAGATAAATTTGATATGAATTTAGGTATGCAAGCCTTTAGAATGATCTTAGGGTGTAAGACTTTGGTTTTATAATAGCTTTTATCTTTTCTAGATCAATTTCTATCCCATGATGCACTTTTAATATTTCTCAAGTCACTAGGGTTAGGATTCATCTTTAAGGATTTAAAATGACCTATAAATCATAAAATGTTCTAATTTTATTTTGCTTTTAATGACTAAATCATGATATAACATTCAACTTGATTATGAATCAAGCATTGAATATTCTAGTCATAGCTCTTTGATAAGTAGCTCAGCATTTTTGAGACCAATGGTTAATGAAAATTTATTGGTTCTAAATGCCATATTTTTCATCTTAGACATCTTAATTTGATTATTTCCATAAATGAGATATCATTTAGGTTTAGAACATGAGTTAGTATAGGAACTCATCTTTGGGACAAGCCTTTTAGGTCTCTAAAGTCAATTAGGTGTATTTATTCTTTTGGAACTATACTAGCTATGGGTTTGTTCCTCTTGTATAAAGTTCAATTAGTTTCTTTATTTTAATGATCACTAGTTGTTTACTTTAGAGTTTATTTTAGGATAACATCGTTTAATTTATTTTTTGTATTATCTAGGATAAACTAACATTTATTTGACTAGGTTTACTTTTATTTTTTTTTTTTGTTTAGGTTTAGGTTTATTTTTAGTTTATTTTATTTTAATTAGTTTAGGGTTTAGTTTTAGTTTATTTTGGTTTAGGTTTAGGTTTATTTATTTTAATTTAGGTTTAAGTTTATTTTATTTATTTATTTTAGGTTTAGGTTTTTTTTAGTTTAGG
The DNA here is from genome assembly GCA_021442155.1 of Cymbidium sinense. Taxonomy (NCBI): domain Eukaryota; kingdom Viridiplantae; phylum Streptophyta; class Magnoliopsida; order Asparagales; family Orchidaceae; genus Cymbidium; species Cymbidium sinense. The sequence goes on along the minus strand of CM038214.1, from coordinate 217,839,385 downwards.
GTTTAGGTTTTATTTTTTATTTATTTTTAGGTTTATTTTTTAGGTTTAGGTTTTTATAGAGTTTTTACTTTAGTTTTATTTTATTTTGGTTTTATGTTTAGTTTTTATTTTATTTAGGTATTTTATTTTAGGTTTCTTTTATTTTTAGTTTAGTTTAGGTTTTTCTTTATTTTATTTTATTTTAATTTTAATTTTTTATTTTATTTTACTTTTAGGATTAGGTTTTAGTTTACATTTTGGGTTTTTATTTTTTTTGTTTTTAGGTTTTATTTAGTTTAGATTTTTAGGTTTTTAGGGTTTAGGGTTTAGGGTTTAGAATTTAGGGTTTAGTTTTAGGTTTAGGTTTAGGGTTTAGGTTGTAGATTTTAGGGATTAGGTTTAGGGTTTTATGGTTTAGGTGTAGGGTTTAGGGTTTAGGGTTGTAGGTTTATGGTTTAGGGTTTTTTTTTGTTTTTTTCATTTTTTTTTAAAAATTAAAATTATATGGTTTAGGTTTATTTAGTTATTTAGTTTATTTTTTTTATTTATGTTTATTTTTTTTTAATTTTATTTAGGTTTATTTTAATTTTATTACTTTATTTATTATTTTAGGTTTATTTATTTTAGTTTATTTTTTGGTATAAGTTTAGGTTTAGATTTATTTTTTAGTTTAGTTTTATTTTGATTTTATTTTTTAGGTTTAAGTTTTATATTTTATTTTGAGGTTTAGGTTTAGGTTTTATTTTTTATTTTTTAGGATGAGGTTTTAAGTTTTATTTTAGGTTTATTTTAGGTATTTTTTAGTTTGGTTTAGGTTTATTTTAGTTTATTTTATTTTATTTTATTTAGTATTGGTTTAGGTTTAGGTTTAGGTTTAGGTTTAGTTTAGGTTTAGGTTTATTTTATTTTCATTTTAGGTTTAGGTTTTTTTTTTATTTATGCTTTAGGTTTTATTTTTTATTTATTTTTAGGTTTTATTTTTAGGTTTATTTTTTTAGGTTTAGGTTTTTATTTTGTTTTTATTTAATTTTATTTTAGGTTTAGTTTTTATTTTATGTAGGCTTTTTATTTTTTTTAGTTTAGTTTAGGTTTTCATTTATTTTATTTTAGTTTAGGTTTTTATTTTTTATTTTATTTTCATTTTAGTTTTAAGTTTAGGTTTAAATTTTAGTTTATGTTTTTATTTTATTTTATTTTTTCATTTTATTTCTGGTTTGGTTTTTTTATTTATTATATTTTTAGGTTTTATTTAGTTTAGGTTTAGGTTTTTAGCTTTTTATGATTTATGGTATAGGGTTTTGGTTTTAGGTTTTTTTTTTATTTTATGTTTATTTTTAGGTGTTAGGTTTTAGTTTATGTTTAGGTTGGTTTTTAGTTTATTTTATTTTATTTAGCTTAGGGTTTATGTTTAGTTTATTTTAGGTTTATGTTTAGGTTTTATTTATTTTAGTGTAGTTTATTTTAGTTTAGGTTTAGGTTTATTTTGTTTATTTTATTTTTATTATAGTTCTAGTTTTTATTTTTAGTTTAGGGTATGGGTTTATTTTTTATTTATTTTTAGGTTTAATTTTTTATGTTTATTTTTTTTTAGGTTTAGGTTTTTTTATTTAGTTTTTTATTTTATTTTATTTTTATTTTATTTTAGTTTTATTTTATTTAGGTTTTTTATTCTTAGGTTTATTTTATTTTAGTTTAGTTTAGGTTTTTTATTTATTTTATTTTATTTTATTATTTTTTTTAGGTTTAGGTTTAGGTTTTAGTTTAGATTTTATTTTATTTTATCTTTTTATTTTATTTAGGTTTAAGTTTTTTATTTATTTTATTTTTAGGTTTTATTTAGTTTAGGTTTATGTTAGGTTTTTAGCTTTTAAGGTTTAGGGTTTAGGGTTTAGGGTTTTATGGTTTAGGGTTTTAGGGTTTAGGGTTTAGGGTCTAGGGTTTAAGGTTTAAGGTTTAGGCTTTAGAGTTTAAGGTTTTTAGGGTTTAGAATTTAGGGTTTAGGGTTTAGGGTTTTAGGGTTTATGGTTTAGGGTTAGGGTAAGAATTTAGGGTTTGGATTTTAGGGTTTGGGGCTTAAAGTTTAGGGTTTAGGGTTTTTTATGGTTTAGGGTTATAGATTTAGGGTTTAGGGTTTAGGTTTTAGGGTTTAGGGTTTAGGATTTAGGGTTTAGCTTTTAGGGTTTATTGTTTTTTTTAAATTAAGTAAACTTGTAGGATAGGTTTATTTAGTTTATTTATTTATTTTAGTTTTTTTATTTAGTTTAGTTTATTTATTTTAGGTTTATTTATTTCAGTTTAAGTTTTTTTATTTTAGTTTTTTTTAGGTTTAGGTTTAGGTTTATGTTTAGTTTTTAGTTTAGTTTAATTTTATTTTATTTTTAGGTTTAGGTTTTATTTTTTTATTTTTAGGTATAAGTTTAGGTTTTTATTTTATTTTATTTTTTGGTTTAGGTTTTTGTTTTAAGTTTTTTTTTTAGGTTTTTTTTAGTTTAGGGTTTAGGTTTAGTTTATTTTAGGTTTAGGTTTTATTTATTTTAGTTTAGTTTATTTTAGATTAGGTTTATGTTTATTTTATTTTTTTATTTTTGGTTTAGTTTTTTTTTTAAGTTTAGGGTATATGTTTTATGTTTAATTTATTTTTAGGTTTTACTTTTAGGTTTACTTTTTAGGTTTTTGTTTTTATTTTGTTTTTATTTTATTTAGGGTTTTGTGCCACCATCCTTCAAGATCTTTGATAGCAGTGGGAGCCCATGATAACATATTGCACACTTTAGAGCCAATTTTTGCAACACTAGAAACATCAACGTACTCCTCTTCTTCCTTTTTGTTAACAATCTATTGGGTGTTGCATTTGATTGGTACGTTGAACTGCCCAATGGTTCGGTGAAGACTTTTGTTGAGTTGAAGCACCTCTTCATCAAGAGGTTTGCTGGAGCTCAGTAGATGGTGACTATAGGTGACCTCATTATAGAAAAATAAAAACTCAAACGAGTTCCTTGTTGATTAAATTCTCAGGTGGCGTAACCTGAGCATGATATGTGAACCACAGCTATCTGAACAACATGTCATTGAGATTCTTCTCAAGAATATCCATGGCCTGGTCGCCATCACGCCTAAGGGCTTTACCATCAAAACATTTGAGAAATTAATCAACAAGGCAGATAGCCTATAAGAGGAAGTAAAATAATTGCCATTTCCCGACCAATCATCTAGGCCCAAGCTGCAGAAGGTGTTTGATAAAGCGAGGTTGTCTTAGTGGGAGGAGAAGGAACTAGCGAGTTTAGTATGAGAGAGCTTGACCTCCTTTGCCACCTCGTCTTCCACCACCTCGGCATCATACTGGCCACCGCATTCTCTACAATGACCATTTCCACCACCTCAGTACCCTTCCTAGTGGTATTCATATTCATCACTAGGTAGCTACTTTCCACCTACTCTTGTGGATAGATTGAATAAAACCATATTCATTTTAAGAGGGAGGTAGTTAAGAAAATCTTTAAGAATCTCTTAAAGAAACGACTTTTAGTTACGAGCCTAAAGGGGAGGAAGTGGGCAAGGCGATGATCCTAGCTATTGCCCTACCACCACATGTTAGGCCATGTCTTAGAGGAATGTATCACTTTTAAGGACTAGCTTGTGCAACTACAATTTGAGAGCCATAGTTATCCCTAAGGAATATTTATTAGAACAACCATCCAATTCTGTTATAGTAATCCTTAGGGATACTTGCGATCCTCTTAAGACCAAAGAAGGATAGTATATCTTCCTATCCCAAACCTCTAAGAAGATCATTTCTAAGATCAAGAAGCTATCCTTGCAGGAGCTTGAAGTAGCTAAAACCTCCAACACCAAGGAAGGTTTGCTAGTTGCAAGGATAACTTCAGGAAGTGACATCCCAGCTAGTACTCACCATATTTGCTAGGATAGTTTAATGTCGACCACCATCTAGGTCCTCCATTGTAGCTACCACCTCTTCTGCTAGCTCCTCTTCTACTGGCAAAAGTGTTGTATCTACGGATAAGGGCACTAAATTCCTTACTCCACTTACTTTATTTGATTTCTATCATGTACCTTCACCCAAAAAAAAATTAATGTAGAAAATTGATTCTACTTATATATTATTTAATTCTAATGCTCTTGATTTTATTCATATTGAAAGCTCTCTGAGTCTAAATAATAATAATAACTCTAGTAGTTTTGATCGTTTCCTTTCTGATTTAGAGTCAGACTATCCTTCTCTGAAATAATCAGGTTCACCTCTTGAGATTGACTTGGAGACAACTAACTCTGAGGATCCAATAGGTGAAGCTATAGGTATGCCCGATTAGAAGGCAGAACTTTCCACAAGCTCATCATTCCAAGAAGTCACTGAAGTCAACCTAGCAGTGGTAAAGTTCTACCTCCTAGAGTAGAACCTAAGTATAAGGGTAAGCAAGTCATTAGTTTCAGTGATTAGATAGCCCCTCCATAAGATGCTCCACCCATGGATATGTTTGTGGAGGAGAGTATGATTATAATGTCTAGCTCACCTTAGAAAGTTTCAGCTAAGTTAAGCATATACGATGCCCTTGTCTTATCCAAAGAGATGAGGGAATTGTTAATAAATGCCTTACTTGATCTAAAGATATGCTTAGCTTAGTTGACCGCTACTAAAGGGGAGGCATGTCACTCGAAAGACATCTTTGGAGTTACATTCGATGATGAAGACTTACTCCAGGGACCACCAGCATAGCCTCTTTACATTATAGTGGATGTTGGCGGTATATGCTATCTAGAGTTCTGGTTGACCCAGGTGTATTAGTCAACATTATGAATCTAAGAACCCTTGCCTACTTGAGGATCGACATCTCCAAACTCCAAAAAGAAAGGATGATGTTCATAGGATTCAATGAATAAGGCGAGAGGGCCTTGTGATGTTTATTTTTGGATGTATGGGGGGGTACTTTTTGAGGTGATTGGGTACAATATTGAGGTATGATGTACTATCTTGAAAGATAGAGACATCACCCTACAATGGACCTAATCATGTAATAATGACTCTTAAGGCATGATGGGTCTATGAATGTACCAGAGATTTTTACCCTACTTTACATGGATGAATAAAGAAAGGTTTATATTAAACCAAGTTCTTAAGTTCCCTATGAGGCAAGTCTCCATAATTAATTACCTCTTAGGAAGTAAAATTTATACTCTTGATTAAACTAAACAATTATCATCTCCAAAGATTTCAGGTTAGACTATCAAAGGATTGGTTGTATTTGGAAAATCAATTAGGAAAGTTCAAAGGAAGACTTATTTTGGAACCAAATGAAACAAGTAGGAAATTCTCATGATACTAGGAAGCCTAGTGAGTATTCTAATCTATCCTATGGTTGGGCTTTATAATTTTGAGTTGAGAGATTTATATATTTTGAGTTGAAATTTATTAGATTACTAGTACTTATTTGCAAACATAAAGTTGTGGGAATGCTTAAGAGGTGAGGATTTATGCTTGTAGCTTAAAGGAAATAGCTACCTTGGATCCTAAATCTATGGAGCTTTAGTATGAGCTAAAACATGACCTAAATCTAAACAAGTGAACATAAGGTTTACCTCACAAGAGAATAAATTGTCGACTTAGACTTATAATCACACAGGAGTCTCTAACTCATACAATTTTAAACAATGTAGTCTGGTCTTGTGAATTGCAAGATAGCTAGTTATTTAATTAGAAAGAGACTAAAGTCTAAACACACTCCCTAGAGAGAGCATGAGTGGTATGTATGACTAATTAGATGTGAAATCTTTAAATTTTATTTCATTTTACACATCATTTTGATAGAGGCTTTAGGATTTCTTATGCCTAAATGCATGATGAAATAGGTTATGGGTCAAATCAACTAGAAGAAGGTGTTCTCACCACAAGGGATGCCCTCATAGGTCAAGCATTTATTTTATTGTGCAAGGATGAAGATCCTTCATGTTCAAGAGAAAAGAATATGCATGCATGATGTGAAACATACAACCATATATAGCTAAGGGGTTGCTAAATCTTTTAATTATCTTATTTATGTCATAGGCTTTATGATGAGGTTATGAGTTGTTTAAAATTTAGTTATGAGTGATTAGTTGGGTAGAAAAGTTATTTTTATCCTAAGAGCTTAATCGTATCCAAGACACACATTAAAGCATCAATCATTTAAGAAACTATGAAAAGCATGCCATCCTAATGCACAATGTAAACATAACATCATAATTATATAAACTATCATAAAAGAATAAAGGAGAGTTGTTGGGAACCACCATTACAACTGAAGGGAGAAAAGATGGGTAGCCTATACCTATATGTGAATATGAAAGAATAATTATAATTGTATTAAATGCTATGGGGTCTTCTTTCTTCATATTCCATTTAGATTTGATTTCTTCTTTTATTTGATGGTGCTTGCTTCAAAGGCATCAGGGGACAAAACCTAGACTTTCATCCTAATCCCCCATAGCACTAATCCTAATTCTATTGCAAATTATAGTTATGTGGGAAAAGAAAATCTAACTACACTACAAAATAGAGGTTAGCTAAATATACAAATAATCCCAAGCAATTTTATTATAATTTGGACTTAGCACCCTACATGGGTAACTAAGCCCACTATCCTAATTTGGTTTATGCTTAAGGATTTAAGCAACTTGCAAAAAACATTAACATTTATTTTTAAGCATCCCTTAAGCATAATCCCCTACAAAAAAATGATTAGCTAATATTGGCCTATCATCTAGTCTACAAACACACTAACATCTAATCTAAAATAATACATCATAAAATAAAACATACATCATCATACACCATCCTAACTTAGAGCTAGAAGTGGTGACTTAATTCTAATGTGTGTATTAAGGCTTGTGTAAGTCTTATTAGCATTAGTGTTGTATTTTATAAGTGTAGAAGGATTCAATTTAACATGAAAGGTTGATTTCATTAAAAGTTTAATTGATTTGAGAATTTTAATTTGTGTTTTTTTTGTTTCATTTGATTACACTTAGCAAAGTGTTATAAAGAGAGAAAAAGAGGATTTCCTCTTTCATCCATACCTTAAGTCACTTTCTAAAGTATATTAATTTGATTTAGTTCTCATTAGTGAATGGCTTATTAATTGATTTAATTAATCCTAAGTTTAGGTCACTTTAAATAATCCTATTCAAAATGAAAGGCATCTTAAGAATAATTTAATTGAATTACTACCACATGAGATATATTAAATCATTCCTTTCCATCACATGTAACATACATATGATTTAATCTAAGTGTATCTATACATACAACATATTTTAGCACACTTAAATGATGAATGTATGTATGTTTAGAATTTATATTTTATTTGATTGAATAATTTAAACATATTAATTTAAAACTTTATCCAAATTCTTATACAAAAGGACATAAGAATAAATTAAATAGACATGTGTCATTGTTAAATGGAAGTGGTAATCAAATGACCTTTTTTTAGCTAGTAAAGCATCATATTCTCGGGATGTCCAGACTATATACCCATTGGCATTCAAACATATATAAATTCATATACATGAACATAGGAAGTAATCTCCAAATTAGATGGCTAATTAATTCAACCACTCAGTCAATTATGAATGCATGCAATTTTAATGTAAAATGGGATTTTCATTCACTAATCACATATACATATACATGTACAAAGATATAGGCAAGTACATGTCATTGTTAAACCAGGGAAGTGAGGTAATCAATTGACCTCCTTGGGGCTATCTAAAGCCTCATACACTTGGGAAGTCCAAACTATAAACTTGCTTTTCTTGGACACACATGGATGTATACATAAATGAGGGAAACAAAACCATGCAAAGATTGTATATATATTTTTGATTGAATCATTTAATATATGAATTAAAGCTATATCCAAATTCTAATGTTGAAATACATAAGATTGAAATCAAATGGGTACATGCCATTGTTGAACCATGGAAGTGAGGTAATCAAATGGCCTCCTTGGTGCTAGCTAAATCCTCGTGTTCCCGGGATGTCCAGACTATATACCCATTACCATTCAATCTTATATAAATCAACACATGAATAGAGGAAAGAGAACTCAACATTCATACACTTAAGCTATAATCACATGAGTTTCTTATGTATTTATAATTAGTATCATAACACATATTATTATTAATTTATAAGCTTTTGAAAAAATACATTTGGATTTAATAGTGATAATAGCCATGCATATATTAAATTAAATCAACACATACAAGCTTACATAAAGGAAATCCATTTTATTTTACTTGATAAGCATGTGATTCATTCAACCAAACTAGTTCATAAGGACAATAAAATCAAATAAGATTATTTAAAGCAAAGCAAAGCTTCTTTATTAATTAAGTTTTGGATTTGATTTGATTTAAAGGAGAAGAAATCATCACTTGTATTTTAAACCCATTTCCCATAATAGTGATTTGATTTGATTTAATTTAAGGAAATGTAATTAAGTTGATTTTATGGGTTAATTAAGTTGAACCCTTAATTAGATGAATTAATTACTCTTACCTATGTCACCTTAAAGTAATTAACTAAATAATTATGAGCCAACATGATATGCATGGAAAATAAACTTGCAATGATCCTAGGAAATAAAAGGGGCCTAATGCAATTGGCTTATGATTAATAGTTAATTAGATTAAGGGACTTAATTAATTACTCTTATGGTTTTCCCACACATATGGACTAACCATAATTTCATTAAAATGCTTTAGGTTATTAAACAAAAAGATCTACCCCATGATTCAATTAATTAAGGTCGATGTGATTATGATTTCAATTTGATTAAGTGATTTTAATTAGTTAAATCTTAATTAATTTCATTTTAAAAAAGGGTGAAACTTGGGAAAGGGGTCCCAACCCTATTCCTTAGTTCACTTACTGTTGAACAATGATTAATAAACTAAATTAACAAATTTGTTACTATTTATGAGATTAATTAATCATTAATTAATTTAAAAGAGTAGTTAAGGTTTAATTAGTCAATTTTCTAATTAAGTGAGTAATAAATCCCAAGAAAATCAAGGGAGGTAGAGGTCATCCCATTAAATTATCTCACATAATTTTGCATTAATTACTTAAGTAATTAAGCTAATGAATTTTGCAATTAAACCTTAATTAAACTTTAATTACTGTTCAAAATTAGTTAAGATCATTTTTAATTAATTCTCCTTTGAAATACCTTTAAAATGAGTATTTATTTACATTTTTTATTTCTCTAAGATTTTTTTTATTTTTAGAAGTTTCGGCCATTTAAAATGATTAATTAAGCCTAATTAAAGAAAAATCCTATTGGCACCACATGGCACACTAACGCGGCGCGCTTTCTATATGGTGCTGCAGGATTGGCTACTTAAAACTTATCTAACTCAGCATCTATGTGGCGGCACCAAATGCACTTTCTTGTCTGCCATCTAATCTAAGATCAGATGGCTACGATGTATCCCACAGCTTAATAGGATTAAATATGATCGATCTAGCAAATCTAATTATGACCATCCATTGCGATCAAGCAAAATGAACGATCTGTGATCTAACATCACATGAGTTAGGGAGAATGGAGTCTGTTCGCCATTGCTCACTTGATCCAAGCTTACCCGGGCTCAGATCAACTATAAAAGGATCCCACTCCTTCATAATATCGATCGAAGGGGATCCAACAGTCAAGATCACACGAGATGCAAGTTTTCTTTAAAAAGCTCCAACTTATTTTTCCTAAGGATCAATTTTGGAAGCATACCTCACGAGCTCTCAAGGTGCTTGAATGATTGAGGAAGCTTCATCTACTGGATGAAGCCACATTGACAACAATTGGATTAATTCCTTGATGTTTTCGAAGGACATAAATTGATGATTTGGGCAGCTGATCAAAGTCCCACCTCAATGCTTGGGAAGCTTGGGAGATGATTCATCTTGCTGGACAGGCCTAGGGAGGTGCGTGCAAAGTTAATTTGAGTTTGATGGAGAAATGGAAGTTAGGTCAAAATGGGAGTGTCCTATTTTAGGATGAGAATAGCATTTTTCAATCGAGGAATGAGCTTGAGAGCTTAGGAAATTGCTCTAGCAGCTCATCTTGGGTAGCTAGAGCACTGAGGAATGATTTTTGTCTATGTTTGGGTGGAAACAAGGGGTGTATTTCATCTTGATTGGGATTGGTTTGTTTTTTAGTCCCAGCCATCTCGTGGGAGTCATGGGTGGTAGGGAGGAGGTGAGTTGGCTCACTTGTTGGTTGAAGGTGTGGAGGTGGCGCCAAAGAGGAATCATGGGTGTCTATGGGTTTCAAATGCTCCAATGGGGAGGGTGAGGTGATTTCACCTCCCATGGGTCATGGCCGACCCAACCACCCCTCAGTTGGGCAATGTCCTAGTGCTTAGGTGGACCATTGAGAGAGTACCAAGTGGCCAAGGAATGGAAATGACCACTTACATGGGTGATTTGTCTCATGTGATACCCTTGACCCAAGGGTAGAATGATTATTTGGCATTGATTTGATTTGGCAGATTTGAAATGAGCCAAAAGTGGGTTAGCCCAAATTTCAAGTCAATTGATTTGATTTGTTAGGTTTGGCTCAATTTGACTCATTTAGGTCAAATTGGGTTAGTTGGGTCAAGTTTACCAATTGGTCAAATTGGGTCAAACCAAGGTTGGATCAAGTTCATATGATCATTTGGGATGTTTTGGTTCAATTGGTTTGGTTTAGTTTGGCTTAGATTTGATTTTGCTCATTTGAATTCATTTGGGTCAAATGGGTTAAGTTGACCAAATTGGCCAAATTAGCTTGGTGTTGGTTTGTTTAGTTGACCAATTGAAGATGATTGTAGGCTTTGGTTTCAATAATTTGATTTGGTTTTGCTTAGGCCAACTTGAACCTTAGGTCAATTTAAGTAGGTCAATTTCAATTGGGTCCAATCATGGCTTTGGTAAAGTTCAACAATCAATTTGGAATAAACTTGAGCCATTGGTTGCAATAAATTTGGTTTATATTTTGATTTGACCCAATTTGATCTTTAGGTCAATTTGGGTCAACTTGGGTCAAGAGCCAATTGGGTTTGGTTTGACTCAATCAAGGTCAAGTCATATTCAAATATTGATTTTGATTTGGTATGAATCATTGGTTTCAAGGATTTGGCTTAAGTTACAATTTAACTAGTTTGGGTTCATATGGGTTAAGGTTGACTTGGTCAAATGACAAGTTGACTTATTTTGACCTAATTTGGGATAATTAATCAACTGGGTGATCAACAATCATGATGGGAGGTTTTGATGGGCTTGGTTCAATCCAATTTGGGTAGGATTAGAACTTGGTTCAAATAGGTCAAATTGGCCACTTTGGGTCAAGTGGACCAATTGGGTTTAGTTGGCTTGATTTTGGGTTGAGTTTGATTTAGTTGAGTTTATATATGGATTTGGGATTGATATATAAATTCAATTTTGACTTTGGGTTCAAATGGGTTTTGGTTCATTTGAACATTTCAAGTCAAAAGGGTTAAGTTGGGTTTGACTTGGGTAGATTTTGGTTTGGCTTGATGATTGTAGATTTCATTTATATTTGTGAATATGATTGAAGGTATGATTGATTCATGAGAAAATCAATTGAATTTTGGGTTTTATAATGAAGGAATTTGGCTAAGTCCATGGAGTTGGGTCAAGTGGCAGTTTGGATTTTGATTTGGTTTGATTTAGTTTTGATGATTTAAATGTATATTTCATTTAAATTTATAAAGATGATTGAAAATATGATTGATTTGAGAGAAAATCAATTGAGTTTGAATTGATTTGGATTAAGATTTGGCTAAGTCCATGGGATTGGTCATATGGCTTAGGAAGGGTTTTGATAATTTGATTTAGTTTGATTTAATTTTGATCATTTGAATGTAGATTTGATTTACATTTAGAAAGATGATTGAAGATATAAATTGATTATGAGAAAAATCAATTGATTTTGGATTGATTTGAATTAAGATTTGGCTAAGTCCATGGGATAGGTCATATGGCTTAGGAAGGGTTTCAAGTTTGGATTTGATCATGGGCTTCAATCATTTGGTTTTGGAATTTGGGCTTGGATTTTGATTTGAATTTGATGTTTAAATTGAACTTGAGGTTTAGTTTAGAAGGTGAATATGGATTGGATTTGGGTGTAGGTGGATTATCCTAATCCCAAGGCATAACCTAATCCCATGGTTAACCTAATTTTTAGTCTTATGACTAGGGAAGTCTTAGTGTCTAAGACTCTAAGTTTAAGATGGGAAGAGAGGTCAACATGCCTTAGGTTCCATAGTGTTGCCCTTGGACATAAATGATTGGAAGACCGAAGCCAAGTTTCACATTATAGACTGGATACATCTTTCAACACTTTGCTTGGGAGACCATGGATACATGAGAACAACATAGTTCCATCCTCTCTACATGTATGAAGTTTGTGAGAGGTGGGATCATCTGTGTCAAAGGAGATCTCAAGCCATTTATAGTTCACGAGGTGTATATATGAGGATGCGCTTACTACCTCCCTTAAAATCAACAAGTCTATTCTCGTAAACTTGGAAAAAGTTTACAAATAAAAGAAAAAAAAGAAAGAGAAAAGGAAAGAGAAAAATAAATAGAAAAAAAAGAGAAAAAGGAAAAGAAAATAAAAGGGAGCGAAAATAGACTTGGAGGAGGAAGTTGAGCTTGATATAAATTCCACCCATAGTTGTTACTCCATTCAAACATATGGATAGGATGACCGACCTCCACCAGAGGAAGAGGCATTGAGGCCCTGGTGAAAAACCTCATTAAAAGCCACAATAAGATATGTCCCAACCTAGTGAGTACACCTCCTATCCATATAGACAATCTAGTTCATGGATGAGTCTATGGTAGCACACCACCAACTCTTGAGTATTCCTTGAGGTGACACTTGAGCGGATAGTGATGAAAATCGCTCCAAAGCAAAGCATAAGTGTATCCAAGTCTATATGTGAAATGCTTAGGGTAGCTAGAACCTAACCTACTTTTTCTCAAAGTGAGTTGATTTTTGAGGATGATTATATAAAGATTTAATAATTACCTTTTGATTGGTAGTTATCTTGTGTTCAAAGAAAAGGTTAATTACTTGGTCAAAGCATAGGGAGACTACTTGAAAGAATATGGAAGAAAATACAAAAGCTCTCCATAAAGATAGGACTAGATTCATACAATGGGTCCAAATGATGATGATGATTCTTAGTCATCACCAATCATTGGAATCTCATAGGTTCTTTTCAAATCACATTAACTCATATGAGGGGCTATGCTTAGAAACTTCAGATGATCCAAATGATTTTTAAGTCAAAGATGCACCATCATAGTTTAAAGAAGAGATCAAGTTAACCATTGATGAGCTCAAGGAAATCAACTTAGAACTAAGAAGATCCCCCACATACACGTTCTTTGTTGAATAAAATTGAAACCAATGATTTAGTTATGCTATTGACTGAGTTTTAGGACTGCTTTGCATGGAGTTATGATGAGATGCTTGGATTGGCTCTTGACATAGTGGTCCATAAATTTGCAATAGAACCTACTGCTAACCCTATCAAGCAAGCTCCTGGACTCTTTCAATTAGACATAGAACAATAGGTCATTTATGAAGTCAAGAAATTGAACAATCGGCTTCATCTAAAAAAAGATACCCTACATGGTTAGCCAACATCATCCATTAAGAAAAGAATGGCCAAATTCATATGCTTTGATTTTAGGATTTAAATAAGGCATGTCCAAAAGATGAATTTTCACTACCAATAGATTTAATGGTGGACATTGCCTCATCTCATGCAATTTTCTCTTTCATGGATGGCTCATTTGGATAAACCAAATAAAAAATGGCTCAAGATGAAAGAAACACTACTTTTAGAACCCATGATGAAATCTATTATATAAGGTCATGCCTTTCAGCCCTTAAAAATGTGATCTATGACTTGAATCATCAATGAACTCATTCATCATCAAGTCGAGTGCTATGTCGATGATCTCTGGTCAAAAGTAGAGAAAAGGAAGACCATCTCTTTGACTTGAAGTAGTTTTGGAATAGTTAAGATAATTTAACCTCAAAATGAACCCTTGAAGTGTGCATTGAGAGAAATTCCTTGGGTTTGTTGTCCTACAATGGAATTGAAATTATCTGAAGAAGATTAAGGTGATATTAGAAATGCCACCCCTAAAAGTTTAACTCAACTCGATCATTCATGGTGGTATATCTAAGATGCTTTATATCCAACCTATCAAGAAGATATCAACCATTCTCAGCACTTGTCAAAGGATGCCAAGTTCAAGTGGGATGACAAGTGTGAGCATGCCTTCAAAGACATCAAGCATTACTGATGTCGCCGTTCTACCCCTATCTGTGCTCATACTTTACAGCATTAGAGACTCCTTGTGCTTTGTTGGCCCAAGCCAATGATAAGGAAGGAAAATGCACTCTACTACCGCCCATCATCTAATCCTTGAGGCTAATTATCCACTCATTAAGAAGCATTGCCTAGCTTTAATCTTGCATCCCAAAAAATACAAGACTACATGCTTCCTCATAAGGTGAACTTAATCTAGGATCAATCCACTATAGTATCTCATGACACGACCAATGTTATCCGGATAGTTGGCACGATGGTCCATGATCCTCTCACAATTTGACATTACCTTCGTACCCCTCGGTGTAGTGAAAGGGCAAGCACTAGCAGATTTCTTAGCAACACACCCACTCTTAGTGATGATCTCCCGATGAAAAATCATGAACTTAGGGGATACTAGCATTCACCACCGGGAGATGTACTTGATGGTACAACTTCTTCTCAAAGAGGAGAAGAATCACAATCTACTATTCTAGAAAGGAATGGGTAGAATAGATCTCTTAACTTTGGACCATAATGTGATGAGATTCTCATATCATCTATCCAATCCTTGCACCAACAACGAAGCCAAATATGAGGCTCGATTGTCGGTGAGTTAGACTCTAAAGCATCCATAACATGAACATCTTCGATTCTTAGCTAGTTATCAACCAAATCGAGTCTTATAAGGTTATAAAGCCCAAGCTCCATCACTACCATAAGTACACCATGGAGTTGTTGACCCAAATCCGGTTACCATTTAGATTGCTGAGGAGAGAACATAGTGTATGCTTTAGCCATGCTTGCCAAGGAGTTGTGGATGAGTCCATATCAATAAAGGTCCAAAATAGTCTTATCCCTTATTGATATTGAACTCATAAAAAAAGTACTCTCTTGAAGGGAGGTTACCATTGCCAAGAAGGATGAGATGTTAGATTGGAAACCATTCATGGATTACTTAAATAAAGGCAAACTACCACAAGAGAAGTCCCAAGCCCATCGAAGCATAAAGCACTTTCCTACACCTCGTGGATGGTGTCTTGTATCTTTTGATCATATGTGGTTACATTTTGACAAGCATGAAGCCCATAAGATCATGAATGAGGTATACTTAAGATTATGTGGAGCCAACCAATCCCCAAGAAGATGAAAACCATGATCAAGAGACTAGGATGCTACTACCATCGATGATCAAAGATTGCATGGATATGGCTAGGCGATGCCACCAATATCAAATATACGGTGTGGTCCTACACCAACCACCCAACATCCTACATTGGCCTCATGGCCATTTGAGTGTTACAACATAGTGGGTCTGAATCCTACTTCTTCCAAGTCATCGTTCATCTTAGCTATGAGTACTTTTCCAAATGGGCAAAGGCAATTTTGCTCGTGAGAGGTCACAAAAGATGTTCAATTTTTAGGAACCATATATATAGGTTTGAGTGCCTCAATGAATTATATCCGATAATGGTACCGCATTCAAGAGCACCGAGATCACTTCAAGATCAACAACTACTTGACATCAACAACTTTGCTTAGAAAATTATATTCTACCATCAACTACCCAAGGGCAAATAGCGTAGCCTTCAACAAAACTCTCATCCAAATACTAAGAAGACACTCGACAACAACAAGATACAATGTGCAAGAAGTTGAAGACTTGTGGCCTACACACCACATAGAACTCCAACTCATTCTACTCTTTTTACTTAGTGTATGGGTTATTCTACCATTAAAAGTCCAACTCCCATCACTAAAGATAGTTATGGGTAGCAAGATCATAATAGAGTAGAACACCAAGTTGTGGTTATAAGAACTTGAAGATTTGGAGGAGAGATGGCTACAGGAATGCCAAAACCTTGAGTTATATAAAGCTAAAATGATTCAAGCTCACAAGAAGTTGCTCTATCCTAGAGCTTTTCAAGTAAGAAGCTTATTTTAGTTCTAAGGAGACCGATTATTGCCCGTCGTAAGATGGGAGGCAAGTTTGAACCCACTTGGGAAGGCCCTTTTCCATAGAGAAGGCCTACTAAGGAGGATCTTATCAGCTTATTAATCATAAGGGAGAGTGCCCAATGTTTCTAATCAATGGGCTCTACTTAAAGAAATATTATAAATCATGTTTGAAAATAATTATCATCAATGAAAATTCCATTTTGAATTCAATCTCTTACATGTTGAAAGTATTCTTATTGAATCCCATGATGTGTTTAGGTAGGTGTAAGGAACCAGATCCTATCCTTCATCGACACAACACAAACACAAACTACACATAAACATATAAAATAAACACATATCTATTGTCTCGGGCTACTCTGAGTTGAGATAATGCGCCCAATGACACTCACTCAATAACTGCTCTAGGTCGCTAATGCTACTAGTGTGTCACCCTAGTGGTCTTGCTTTTGAGGATGTAAGCTATGCTTTCCTTCCATGGCCACTTAACGAGTGCCTTGTTAGTTTGGTAATGCATGTAAGCTACCTCATATTAGCTTTTAAGAGGATGTGAGCTATGCTTTCTTCTTGGATTAGCCATGACTGAAGGTCGAGTATATTTGAGGTTTAGATAAGTCCCTAGTCTCTTCCCTCGATTGCTTCAAGTCAGTCCATCTCAGGTTCCCCGCTAGCTCTCTAGGTCAATTGTAAGCCTGCTTTCTTTTCTAGATTGATCATTAAACATGGTCACCTTAGGTTGGTTGGTTCTCACTATGCTGATGGATACACCACTCATGCTAATAGATACACCTTAGGTTGTTGGTTCTCGCACCTTAGGATACACCACTCATGGCATGTAAGTATACTACACTTTCTCCTTGAGTTGGCCACCGCATACACCTATAAGCTTTCTTTTAGGTTCTAGGATAATGCCCCCCAGACCTCCCTATGGGCATTATATTTGGATCACATCCTTTGCGACCCCATTTAGACTACCGGTTACTATCAATTGATAGCTTCCCCTTTCCTAGTAACCACCCATGGTTGGAGAATCCATCTGGATGTGCATATTTTCTTTGGTCTAGATGAGATAGGTCAAGGTCGATATAGCCTTCTCGTGTGGTCCCACACACACCAATAGGGTCTACGCAAACATATAAAGAAAATATATATTAACTTATGGATTAGGATACCCCTAGTGGTACCTTTTCCCAAGCATGCATCCTATCTTTAGGGAAGTGTCAGGAAAACTCCCTATAAGAATTATGTGACTACTCTTGAGTTGATATAAGTCTCCGGGATTCATTCGTAGTCTCCCTAAGTCGGGTTGATTTGTGATACCAATAGTCACCCCAATAGTTGTTCCTACTTTAGAAGATGTAAGTCTATGCCTTCTTCGCCATTGCACACAAAGGAAAACCCCTTAGGTTGGCTAGCTCTACCCCACGCCCAAAGAGACTATCCATTTGGATTTGTAAATCGAGATAGGATAAGTTTGATATAGCCCCTTCTCGGGTCCATCACACACATGGTCCATAAATTAAATTTATCAAATTTTATCGAAGCTCACATCCCCGGACATGCCCTCAATTCAAAGCAAACTAAACCAAACAAACCATATCAAATCACATGAAACTAAATAAAATTAATCCTTACTACTTTTGAGTTGACTAAATCCCAAGGACATTCACTCCTAGTTCAGTTTGGATTTGTGCATCCAACAAGTCACCATAGAGGTTGTTCCTAGCTTTGGAATATTTAAGTCTGCTACATCTTTTTCCTAGCACAACCATTATACACCAAACCCCTTAGGTTGGTTAGCTCTACCTTGCAGCCGGTAGACTATCCCTTTGGATTTGTAACCTTTAGGTAGGTTAAGGCTGATATAGCCCTTTCTCAATGGGTCCATCACACACCTATAAGGTCCATACATTAACTCAGATTAAATTAAACACAATCTAATTTTCCCCAGTGGAGTTAAACAACACCCTTCTCCCTAGTGGAGCCCCAAATCATATATAAATAAGTCAAGCAAACAAATCAAATTCAAAACCAACCTCCCCAATGGAGCCAAATTAAACCAACTCCCCCAGTATAGTCTAAATCAAAGAAATCCAACCAAACTCTTATTTACAGCAGATACATCCCCAAATAAATCGATGAAATCGAACTCAAATACCAATCCCTAGTAGATAACCCAAACCTGCTTCCCTAATGGAAGGTTCATATACCTGATCCCTAGTGGACTCGAGCCATATCTCTAGCAGATATGCCTCCACATCAATTAAAATAAAACAAATTAAAGTCGATTCGATCTTAATCCCTTCTGGATTATAAATTTTTATACCCAATGAATTTTTTTTCCACAAATCATATAATCAAATCAAATTCAAACCTTATCTCCAACATATTTTCTTCTTTTATGCCCTCGACATAGACCCTTCACATGTCATGTCCAATGCATGTGTGGTCCCCTAGAGGGTCTCCCTCCATGTCCTTGATAAGGAATTCTCATCAAATCTTATTTCTTCTCTTATGCACACCTTTAATACTACAACCAAAAGCCTAATAATTTATTCATTCAAATTACATCATCTTAACATTGTACTCAACATTTTATGATTTATGATGTTGTAAGCTCTAACTATATACAATATCATGCTAAACATATTATAGTGTGAATTAACACACTATATTATATTATAATATATGATGTTATATTATAATTTGCTATAATATAATATATTATCTAATATTATAACTCATTAGAATCACTTAAAAGGAACAGATAACAAAATTTTCTCAAAATATGAATAATGTTCATTTTGGATGTAAAATTGTTAATTTTCTATTAGAAATGGTACAAAATAGCACAAAATTGGTGTTTCTTCTTGGTGTGCCATGAATTTGGAAAAATTCTTCCATCTCAACCTTCAAATTAACATTTTTGTGAGTTTTGACCCAATGTATTATAACAAAAGTAAAACATACTAAAATGTACAATAACATTTAGTAACACACCACCGCATTCACATATATGTGAAGTTATATTGTTATGTACATTATATTTTAATACACTTTCATATAATATATTATCTTACATTACACCTTAAAATGAATCACTTTAAGCAAAAAAATTTATAAAATTTTGTTGAAAATGAACATTTATTTTGGATGCAAAATTCCATTCTTTTGATTAAATGACACACTATAGCACACCCCCAATGATGTTCCCTAAAGCTTACCTTAAATTTGGCCAAATCCCATCATCTCAGCCTATAAATTAGTATTTTTATGAATTTTATCAGTACAAAATCTACTACATCATACTATAATAAACTAAAATATGATAAACAATAAGTAGTAATACATAATAGTATGCTAAAATGAATGAGCTACACTACGTTATGGAATCCTATATTATAACACACATATAACATATTATATTATATTATATTGCATATCACTTCACAAGGGATTGCTTAAGATAAAAAATCATAAAATTAGTCCAAATAATAAAAAACTATATATTTTAGTCATATCACTTAAATATTTTAAATTGAAATAATACATTATGATGCCATGTTTCTCTACCTATTATGAATTTGGCCAAATTCCATTTTAAAGTCTAAATCAACATTTTTATAAATAATGCTAGTGTAGACTTGACTGCATGTTTGTAAAATACTAAAAGAATTTAAAATGCATATAATAATATATTAAGATATATGATGTTATACTATGCTACAACATATAATATTTATTTTGAACATAAAATCTTACCTTTTAAGCTATAAGTGGTATAGCACACCTTTGGTACTACAATCTAATTCCCACTTCAAATTTAATAAATTTCACCTATTTATTAAATCAATATTTTATGATTTATATTAATATAGACTATAGGGCATAATACCATAATATACTAAAACATTTCAAAACATCTTATAACATCCGAAAACACATCACTACATGCTTAAATATATGATGCTTCATTATACTATAATATATGGTATTATTATATAATTTAGGGTTAGGTTTAGGTATTCAAGTCTCTAATAGTCAGGAAAGTCTCTTAAAGACATTTCCTTTAGCTACCATATAACTATGTTAGATTAGGTCATTCTTTAGATCTACCCTAATGACATCTTTATTCAATGTTTAGGGTTTTAGTGTTTAGGGTTAGTTTAGGTTGGGGTTAGTTTAGTGGTTTAGGGTTTATTTAAGGTTAGGGTTTAGGGTTTAGGTTTTGTGGGTTTAGGGCTTAAAGTTTTAGGGTTTAGGTTTAGTTTTTTAGGTTTTAGGGTTTAGGTTTATGTTTTGGGTTTAGGTTTTAGCTTAGGGCTTTTTAGGGTTTAGAGTTTTTAGGGTTTATGGTTTAGGTTTTAGGGTTTAGGTTTACAATTTAGGTTTTAGGTTTAGGGTTTAAGTTTTAATTTAGGGTTTAAGATTTTTTTTAACATAGAACAAATTTAAATTCAACATTTCTACTTTTCATTTTCATCAACCAAGTAACACACCTTTTTAAGACAACCATGACATAGATAAAAAATGAGCATGCATTGAGTAAATCAAAAACCCTAAATAACTAGAACTATCTCTACTATAAAGACACAGTTCCATAAGTAGCAGATTAGATCGATCATTCTTCGCTTTCTAGTTCTCATAACCTCCTCTCTTGAGTAGGATCCACCATCATATCGATCTCTCCTCGCCACCACCATGGCTGTAATCTTTATTGCTCCTCCCCGACACCGTAACCATGAATACTTTGACCACCACCTCCATATCCATCAGTACCTCTAGATCCCCCACCACCACTGTGATAAAAGCCACCACTGCCTTCTCCTCCATGTCCAGATTTAAACTGAGCCTAGTTGATGGTGATGTTCCTATTGTCAATGTTCTGCACATTCTTATGGTTTAGGGTTAGTTTAGGATTTAGGTTTAAGGGTTTAGGGTTTAGGGTTGTAGGTTTTAGGGTTTATGATTTAGTATTTGGATTTTTAGGGTTTGTTTAGAGTTGGGTTTTAGGTTTCAGAGTTTAGGGTTTCAGTTTTAAGGTTTAGGGTGGGGCTTAGGTTTAGGATTTTTAGGTAGGATTTAGGGTTTAGAGTTTAGGGTTTGGATTTAGGATTTAGAGTTTAGTGTTTTTTTAAAGTAAACCGGTAGGTTTAGGTTTATTTAGTTTATTTTTATTTATTTGGGTTTTTTATATTTATTTAGTTAATTTTATTTTAGGTTATTTATTTTAGTTTATTAGGTTTAGGTTTTTTTTTAGTTGAGTTTTTTTATTTTATTTATTAGGTTTAAGTTTATTTTATTTTAGGTTTTAGGTTTTATTTTATTTTAGGTTTAGGTTTTTAGGTTTTAATTTAAGTTTATTTTAGGTTTTATTTTAGTTTATGTTTAGGATTATTTTTAGTTTATTTTATTTTATTTAATCTAGGTTTAGGTTTAGGTTTAGTTTATTTTAGGTCCATGTTGATTTTATTTATTTAGTTTTTATTTTAGTTTAGGTTTAGTTTATTTTATTTTATTTTAAGTTTAGGTTTTGTTATAGTTTAGGTTTTATTTTTATTTTTTTTTTTAGGTTTTGTTTTTAGGTTTATTTTAAGGTTTAGTTTTTTATTTAGTTTTTATTTTATTTTATTTTAGGTTTATATTATTTTTATTTTAGTTTTAGTTTTTATTTTATTTAGGTTTTATTTTTAGTTTAGTTTAGGTTTTATTTTATTTAGTTTAGTTTATAGTCTTTATTTTATTTTCATTTTAGGTTTAGGTTTTAGTTTATGTTTTATTTTATTTTATTTTTTATTTATTTAGTATAGTTTTTCTATTTATTTATTTTTAGGTTTTATGTTATTTAGTTTTTGGTTTTTAGCTTTTTAGGGTTTAGGGTTTGGGGTTTAGGGGTTTCTGATTTACTCAATGCATGCTCATTTTTTTATCTACGACATCGCTTGTGTGTTAGAAAACTTGGTGTGTTACTTGGTTGATGAAATCAAAAAGTAAAAATGATCCCCCTCCCTGCCTTACGCTATAGTGACTCACAAATAAACCTAAAAATAGAACCCAAAAAAATAAATAAATAATAAAACCTAAACCCAAAACTAAAAAATATGTAAACCTAAATTAAACAAAATAAAATAAATCTAAACCTAAACCAAAATAAATAAAATCTAAACCTAAACCCTAAACTAAATAAAATAAAATAAGCTAAAAATAAAACCAAACCTAAACTAAAAAGATAAAACATAAAAATAAATCTAAAATAAAAACTTAATACAAAAACCTAAGAAAATAAAATAAAAACCTAAACTTAAAAATAAAAAACATAAAATAAAACCTAAACCTAAAAAATAAAATAAAAATAAAACTAAACTAAAAAAATAAACATAAACCTAAACCTAAAAATAAAAAATAAACTAAAATAAAAAACTTAAACTAAATTAAATAAACATAAAGAAATAAATTAAAAACTCCTAAATAAAAAATAAATAAACTAAATATAAACCTACTGGTTTGCTTAACTTAACCCAACCCCAGTGCTAACACTAAATCTATTAAAGAAACCCTGGCCTGCATCAGCCTGTCCTGACTCTGAGCCACCCTGACCACTACCTAAACACTAGCCCCAGCCTATGACCCTTTCCTTCCTTAAGGCCACAGACCTGAGGCTAGCCCTAAAATCTTATCTGACCCTGATGCTAAGATTAAGGTAGGCACAGGGACTGAGCCAGAGTTTAGCATGATCCTAGACCCTGGGCCCTAGGTTTAGGCTAGATCCAGGGACTAACCCTAGGACACCTAAAGTTAGGCTAGGTAAATACCTCAATAAGATAAAATAGAAATCTAACCTAGGCTAAGGGAGCCTACCAAAAAAAATAGATAAAATATAAAATAAATTAAAGATAAATAAATAAACCTAAACTAAATTAAATAAAAAACCTAGAATAAAGACCTAAATAAAAAATAAAAAAAAATAAACTAAAATAAAATAAAATAAAACTAAATAAAACCTAAACCTAAAAAATAAACCTAAACATAAAAGAAATAAATAAAATAAACCCAAACCCTAAACTAAAATAAAACTAAACCTAAAATATAAATAAAATAAACAAAATAAAATAAACCTATGCTTAAACTAAAATAAATTCAACTAGGAAATCAAACCTAAACAACCTAAAATAACTAATCCTAAATCTAAACTAAATAAAACAAGAAAAATTAAGACCTAAACCTAAACTAAAATAAATCCAAAATAAACAAAACAAAACCTAAAACCTAGCCTAAAAAAAAATAAAATAAAACCTAAACCTAAACCTAAAATAATAAAAATAAAACCTACCTACAAAATAAAATAAAAATAAAATAAACTAAAAACATAAACCTAAATTTAAACCTAAATACTAAAATAAAAACATAAACTAAATTGGATATACTAAATTAAATAAAAATAAATAAACTAAATAAACTAAACCATGGATTATTTAATTTTTTTAAAACTTTAAACATGACCACTCCCTATACACCTATAACTATCCTAACTCCTACCCTACCTACCCTGACCCTACCCACAGGCCTAAACCACCACACCACTACCACTCTAACCCTAAATCCTCCTTCCCTAAATCTACACCCTAGAAGGCACTAAACCTATTAACCACTTAGATTATTAACCTCCCTCTAAATCTTTGTGCCCTAAACCCTCTCCCTACAAAAATCATAAACTAAACCTAAAGTAACTAAATATATTAAAAATAAATAAATCTTAAACCTAATAAACTAAACCACAGAATGGTAGGAACCTTGGGTAGGAACATGGTGATCAGGAGCTTAGTCTAGATTTGGAGGTCTTTGGTGGATATGGAGGATGTGGTAGGGTAGTGTGGTTGTTATGGAGGAGGAGCGGCGTGGGTTACTAAACTTAAAATTAAACTTAAACCTAAACTAAAAATAATACCTAAAAATAAAACTAAAATAAAAATCTAAAACCTAAATCTAAAAAAATAAAATAAAACCTAAACTACCTAAAATAAAAATAAAACCAAACCAAAAAAAATAAAATGAAAATAAAACTTAACTAAAAAAAACTAAACTTAAAAATTAAATTAAATTAATAAACATAAAATAAACAAACTAAACTAAATAAAATAGAAATAAACCTAAATAAAATAAACTAAAATAAATAATAAATAAACTAAATAAACATAAACCTAAGTGTTTACTTAATTTTTAAAAAAAAATAATTTAAAAATAATAAAATAAAATAAAACCATAAACCCTACCCATCACACCAAGGCCCTACCCTACTAAGGTTATAAATTTAAATAAATCTACCAAAAGTAAAATAAATAAATAGACCTAAACCTAAAAAAATAAAATAAAATAAAAAAACTAAAGGTAAAATAAAATAAATTAAAACCTAAGCTAAACTATAAAATAAAATAAAATAAAAGACTAAATAAAATAAATTAACATAAAATAAAAATAAAATAAAATAAAACTAAAACCTAAACCTATAAATAATAAATAGCCAAATCCAAAACTAAAATAAAACTAAGCCTAAAATAAAAATAAAATAAACAAAATAAAATAAACTAAACTAAAATAAACTAAAATAAAATAAATAATCCTCTTTAAATCTAGCCACAAACTAAATAAAATAAAATAAATAAAATAAACCTAAATCTACTAAAAAATAAACCTAAAAATACCAAAAACTTAAAACCTATGCCTAAATAAAATATAAATACTAAAAAATTAAAAATAAAACCTAAAAAAATAAAACAAAATACTAAACATAAAAATAAACATAAACTAGCTAATCCTAAAATAAATTAAAATAAAAAAACCTAAACTAAAGATAAATAGCCAAAATAAAATGAATGAGACTAATTAAAATTAAAATAAATCTAAATAAAATTAAAATAAAATATAAACTAAATGACCTAAACTGGGTTTGCTTAATTATTTTTTAAAAAAATAGACCCTAAACCTTAAAACATTAATCCTAAATCTTACCCTGAGCCCAAACCTAGGACTGACTCTCTAAGCAAAATAGACCCTAAACCCACCCTTGGCCTGAGCCACTGACCTAAAACTGAGCCATAAGGCTGAGCACTAGGTGAGGCAGGCCCTACTGAGCCCTAGGTAGGCCAGGCTAGCCATGAGCTTCCTAGGCCTACCTAGCTAGCTAAATAATAAACATAAAGATAGATAAAAAAACTTAAACCATTTATGATTAAAATAAGATGATAAACCTAAACCTAAATAAAGACCAAATTAAAGAGAAATAAAAGAATTATAGGCTAAGATAAAGAAAAAACTACTAAAATTAAAATAAACCTGGAATGAAGGCAAAATAAAATGAAACAAAAATAAGAAACAAAATACTAATAAGTATATGGTAAAACCTAACCTAAAAAAATAAAAAATAAAATCCTAACCCTAAACTAAAAGTTAAATAAATATAATAAAATTATAAAAAAAACACAACCTATAAATAAACTAAACCAAGATAAATAAAACATAAACTTAAACTAAACTAAAAAATAAACCTAAAATAAACCTAAAATAAAAATTTAAAAATAAAGCAAAAACCTAAACAGGCATAAAATAAAAAATAAACTACCAGAAATAAAATAAAATAAAACTCAGCTAAAAATTCAAACTAAAATTAACTAAAATTAAACCTAAACTAATTATTACCTAAATAATAAACTAAACTAAATAAAATAAAAAATAAATAAATATAAATTTAAAATAAAATAAACTAAAATAAATAAAATATAAATAAACCTAAACTTTGGGTTTTAATTTTTAAAAAAACTACCCATACCCAAAATACCCTAAACCTTTGACTCTACCCTAAAACCCTAAACCCTAGCCAAACCTAAACCACAAACCCTAGCCACCTACCCTACTTTATAAACCCACCCCAAACCCTAAACCAAAGGCCCAAACCCAAGAAATTTAAAGTAACTAAATAAATTTAGAAATAAACATAAACCCTAAAACTTCATAAACCTAAACCTAAACCTAAACCCTAAGAATAAGAATAACCTTGATGGCAGGAACATCACGGTTAACTAGGCTCAATGTAGATCTAACGATGAATGTGAAGGTGGAGGTGGCGGTTATCACAGTGGTGGTGGGGGATCTGCAGGCATTGGTGGATATTGATGTGGTGATCGGAGCAGTGGTGGTTATGAAGGCGGGAGTAGTGATGGAGGCTATAGATGTGGTGTGGTAGGAGGTATAGATGGGATATGATGGCAGATATTTACTAGAGTGGTTGGGGTGGTTGATGGAACTAGAATTGAAGAATGGCGTCAATGTTGTTTATGGAACTATCTTTATAGTAGAGATGGTTCAATTATCTAGGGTTTTGATTTACTCTATGCATCTAATTTTTCATCTATGTCATCATTTGTGTCTTAGAAAACTTGGTGTTTTTCTTGGTTGAGTGATTGAAAGAAGAAATGTTGAATCTTAATTTGATATGTTATAAAAAAATCAAAACCCTAAACCTTAAACTAAAACTTGAACCCTAGACTAAAACCTTAATCCTAAACCCTAAACCCTACCCAAACTCTAAAATGCACAAACCCTAAACCCAAATATTTAGCATAAACCCTCTAAATCTTAGTAGGCCACAAACCCCAGGCCAAGGCCTAAACCCTACCCTCACTAACCCTACCACATTCCCTCAAACCTAAATCCCTAGCACTAAAGCTCTAAACCTAAATAAATAAGGGATCTTAAAATAAAATAAAATAAAATCTACTAAACGTTTAAATAGATAAAATAATATAATAAATCTAAAATAAAGAAATAAACTTGAACTAACTAAATAAAACCTATAATAAAACTACCAAGAAATAAATAAAATCCTAAAATAGTTAAAATACTAAATAAAACCTAAATCTAAAATATAGGCCAAAATAAATCTAAAATATAAAAAATAAACCTATAAATAACCTAAACTAAATAAATACTAAACTAAATAAATTTAAAATAAACCTAAATAATAAATAAAATAAACTCAAATAAATAAATAACTAAATAAATACTTGGTTTGCTTATTAACCCTAAACCCTACCTGACCCAATACCCTCTAGGTTCTTTAAATAAACCCTACCCTACTAAAACCTACACCCTAAACCCTAAATCCCACCTAACCTCTCACTTTCCCTAAACCCTAACAAGAATGAGATGATGGCGGGGAACATCGTCAACAAGGCTATTTATGGTGGAGGCTAAAAGCGCAGTTATCATGATGGTAGGGGATAGGTCTTGGTGGATATAGAGGTGTTGGTTGAAGCGGTGGTGGTTATGGTGGTGAGAGGAGTGATGAAGTTAGGTGGTGGCGAGGGAGAGATTAGGGATAGATGGCGGATTACTACTTGAGGTGTGGGTGGTTTGATTGGAACTAGAAGCGAGATCATTTTTTTTTTGCTTATGGGCGTGTCTTTTTAGAGGGCTCTACTTATCTAGGGTTTTTGATTTTCTCTATGGGTGCTCAATTTTTCTCTATGTCGTCACTTGTGTTAGAAAACTTAGGTGCTACTTGGTTGATGAAATCGAGAAGAAATGTTATAATTTATTCTGTATAAAAAAATCTTAAAGTGAACCCAAACTTAAACCTAAACCCTATTCTCTCATGCACCTACCGTGGTGGGATCCCATCATATCCCGATCTCTCCCTACCACCACCATGTTTAACCTCTTTACTCCTCCCCACCCATGAATACTCACCACCTCCATATCCAGTACCTCTAGATCATCCACCACCATAATAAATGCCACCTTCTTCTCCTCCATGATTTAGCATAGTTGATGGTGATGTTCTTGTTGTCAAGGTTCTGCACATTCTTAGGGTTTAGGGTTAGTTTAGGATTTAGGTTTAAGATTTTAGGTTTTAGGGTTGTAGGTTTTAGGATTTAGGGTTTATGATTTAGGATTTTAGGGTTTTGGGGTTTAGGGTTTAGAGTTTAGGGTTTTAGGGTTTAGGGTTTAGAGTTTAGGGTTTCAGGTTTTATGGTTTAGAGTTTATGGCTTACGGTTTAGGATTTTATTAGGGTTTAGGGTTTAGGGTTTAGGGTTTATGGTTTAGGGCTTAGGGTTTAGGATTTAGGATTTAGAGTTTAGTGTTTTTTTAATTAAGTAAACTGGTAGGTTTGGGTTTATTTAGTTAATTTTTTATTTATTTTGGTTTTTTATTTTTATTTAGTTCAGTTTATTTATTTTAATTTAGGTTATTTATTTCAGTTTTTTTTTAGGTTTAGGTTTATTTTGCAGTTGAGTTTTATTTTTATTTTATTTATTACGTTTAGGTTTTATTTTTAATTTTTAGGTTTAGGTTTAGGTTTTTATTTTATTTTTTTAGGTTTAGGTTTTAGGTTTTTAATATAGGTTTATTTTTAGTTTTTATTTTTTAGTTTATGTTTAGGATTATTTTTAGTTTATTTTATGTTATTTAGTTTAGGTTTAGGTTTAGGTTTAGTTTATTTTAGGTCTACGTTTAGGTTATATTTATTTTAGTCTAGGTTTAGGTTTAGGATTATTTTATTTTGTTTATTTTATTTTTATTTTAAGTTTAGGTTTTTTTATTAGTTTAGGGTTTAGGTTTTATTTTTTCTTTATTTTTTGGTTTTATTTGTAGGTTTATTTTTTAGGTTTAGTTTTTTATTTAGTTTTTATTTTATTTTATTTTAGGTTTATATTATTTTTATTTTAGTTTTAGTTTTTATTTTATTTAAGTTTTTTATTTTTTTAGTTTAGTTTAGGTTTTTATTTACTTTATTTTAGTTTAGTTTATAGTCTTTATTTTATTTTCATTTTAGGTTAAGGTTTAGGTTTAGGTTTAGGTTTTAGTTTATGTTTTTTTTATATTTTATTTTTTATTTTATTTTGGTTTGGGTTTTTTTATTTATTTTATTTTTAGGTTTTATTTTATTTAGGTTTAGGTTTTTAGCTTTTTAGGGTTTAGGGTTTAGGGTTTGGGGTTTAGGTTTTAGAGTTTAGGTTTTAGGTTTGGGTTTAAGTTTTAGTTTAGGGTTTAGGGTTTAAAATTTTTTTTATATAGTGAACAAATTCAGATTCAACATTTCTTCTTTTTGATTTCATCAACCAAGTAACACCCTAAGTTTTCCAAGACACAAGCAATGACAGAGCAAAAATGAGCACCCATAGAGCAAATGAAAAACCCTAGATAAGTAGAGCCCTCTATATTGTAAAGACATAATTCCATAAGTAGCAGATTAGATCGGTCGTTCTTTAGTTTCTCTAGTTCCGATCAGAACCACCCACCTCTCTCAAGTAGCGAGGATCCGCCGCCATTGTCCCGATCTCTCCCTCTACCACCACCACAGTTGTAACCACCATCACTCCTCTCATCTCCATAACCACCTCTGCTCTGACCAGTAAATCCATATCCACCAGCACCTTGAGATCCCCCCACCATCACTATGATAACTGCCGCCAGCCTCCACTTGGATCTAGGCGAGCCTTGTTGATGGTGATGTTCTTGCCGTTAAGGTTCATCTCATTCTTAGGGTTCAGGGTTAGTTTAGGGTTTAGCGTTTAGTGTTAGTTTAGGATTTAGGGTTATAGGTTTAGTGTTTAGGGTTTAGGGTTTAGGCCTTATGGTTTAGAGTTTAAGGTTTCGAGTTTAGGGTTGTAGGTTTAGGGTTTAGGGTTGTAGGTTTAGGATTTAGTGTTTAGGGTTTAGGGTTTAGGGTTTTTTTAAAAAATAAGTAAACCAATAGGTTTAGGTTTATTTAGTTTATTTAGTTTATTATTTATTTATTTGAGTTTATTTTATTTTTTATTTTTTAGGTTTATTTTTTATTTAGTTGAGTTTATTTATTTTAGGTTTATTTTCTTTTTTTTTTATTTAGTTGGTTTTTTTAGTTTAGGGTTTAGGTTTTATTTTTTTTTATTTTTTAGGATTTATTTTGGGTTTATTTTTTAGATTTAGGTTTTATTTAGTTTTATTTTACTTTAGTTTAGGTTTATTTTATTTTTTATTTTGGTTTAGTTTTTGTTTTATTTATGTTTTTTTTATTTTAGTTTAGTTTAGGTTTTATTTCTTTTATTTTAGTTTATTTTTTATTTTTTATTTTATTTTATTTTAGGTTTAGGTTTAGGTTTTAGTTTAGATTTTTATTTTTTTATTTTTTATTTTGGTTTAGGTTTTTTAAGGTTTATTTAGTTTAGGTTTAGGTTTTAGCTTTTAGTGTTTAGGGTTTAGGGTTTGGTTAGTTTAGTGTTTAGGATATAGGTTTAGGGTTAGTTGAGGTTTAGGGTTTTGGGTTTAAGGTTTGTTTAGTGTTTAGGGTTTAAGATTTAGGGTTTAAGTTTTAAGGTTTAGGGTTTAGGGTTTAGGGTTTTTAAGCTTTAAGGTTTAGGGTTTAGGTTTTAGGTGATTTAAGTTTGTTTAAGGTTTAGGGTTTTGGTTTTATAACATAGATCAAATTAAGATTCAACATTTCTTCTTTTGATTTCATCAATGAAGTAATACACCAAGTTTTCTAAGACACAAGTGATGACATAGATGAAAAATTATCATGCATAAAGTAAATCAAAAACCTTTGATAATTAGAATCATCTCTACGATAAAGATAGAGTTCCATAAGCAACAGATCGGATCAGTCATTCTTCAGTTTCTCCAGTTCCCATTAGAACCACCACGACCACTCGAGTAGCATGATCTGTGATCATATCCCCCATTTATACCTCCGCCACCACCACAACTGTAACCTCCATTACTACTCCTGCCTCCATATAACCACCACTACTCCGATCAACACCTCAATATCCACCAGTGCCTGCAAATCCCCAACCACCACTATGATAACCGCCACCTCTGCCTTCACCTCCACTGTCAGATCTAGATTGAGCATGGTTGACCGTGATGTTCCTGCCATCAAGGTTATGCTTATTCTTAGGGTTTAAGTTTAGGTTTAGGTTTATTAAGTTTTAGGGTTTATGTTTATTTTAAATTTATTTAGTTACTTTAGGTTTAGCTTTAGGGTTTCGAGTTTAGGGTTTAGGGTTTAAGTTTAAGGTTTATGGTTTAGGGTTTATGGTTTGGGTTTAGGGTTTGGGTTTAGGGTGTAGGGTTCAGGGTTTAGGGCTTAGGGTTTTATGGTTTATGCTTTTAGGGTTTAGGGTTTAGGATTAGGGTTTAGGGTTTAGGCTTTTTTAGGGTTTAGGGTTTAGGGTTGTAGGTTTAGAGTTTAGGGTTAGTTTTTGGATTTATGGTTAAGGGTTTAGGTTTTTTTAAAAAATAAAAGTAAGTTTAGGTTTATGTAGTTTATTTAATTTATTTTTATTTATTTTAGTTTATTTTATTTTAAATTTATATTTAGGTTTATTTTTATTTTATTTATTTAGTTTAGTTTTTTATTTTAAGTTTATTTATTTTAGTTTAGGTTTTTAATTTTAATTAATTTTTTAGGTTTAAGTTTAATTTTTAGTTGAGTTTTATTTTTATTTTATTTCTAAGGTTTAGGTTTTATTTTTTATTTTTAGGTTTAGGTTTAGGTTTTTGTTTTATTTTTTAATTTTTTATTTTAGGTTTATTTTTAGGTTTTATTTTTTAGTTTAGGTTTAGGTTTAGGTTTTATTTAGTTTGGTTTAGTAAGTTTAGGTTTATGTTTTTTAAATTTTAATTATTTTATTTTATATTTTAGGTTAAGGTTTTTCTAGTTTAGGGTTTAGGATTTATTTTTTATTTATTTTTAGGTTTTATTTTTATGTTAGTTTTTTACTATATTTTATTTTAGGTTTATTTTGTTTTTATTTATGTTTAGTTTTTATTTTTTTAAGGTTTTTCATTCTTAGGTTTATTTTATTTTTTTAGTTTAGTTTAGGTTTTTTATTTTATTTTAGTTATTTTTATTTTCTTTTAATTTGTTTTTATGTTTAGGTTTAAGTTTTAGTTTAGGTTTTTATTTCTTTTTATTTTTAATTTTATTTAGGTTTAATTTTTTTTTATTTATTTTATTTTTATGTTTTATTTAGTTTAGATTTAGGTTTTTAGGTTTGTAACGTTTAGGGTTTAGGGTTTAGGCTTTTAGGGTTTATGGTTTAGGGTTAAGGTTTAAGGTTTAGGGTTTAGTGTTTAGTGTTTAGGCTTTATGGTTTAGGGATTTAGGGTTAGGGTTTAGGCTTTAAGGTTTAGGGTTTTTAGGTTTAAGGGTTTAGGCTATAGGGTTTAGGGTTTAAGGGTTTATGGATTAGGGTTTAGGTATTAAGGTTAGGGTTAGGGTTTAGGGTTTAGGATTTAGGTTTAGGGTTAGTTTAGGGTTTATGATTTTTTAGGGTTTAGGGTTGTAGGATTAGGATTTAGGGTTTAGGGTAAGTTTTAGGTTTGAGGGTTGAGGGTTTAGGGTTTAGGATTTAGGGTTAATGGTATAAGGTTTCGGTTTACCATTTTTTTAAAAAAAATAATTAAGTAAACCGGTAGGTTTAGGTTTATTTAGTTTATTTTTTATTTATTTTATTTTTTATTTAGATTTATTTTTAATTTTTAATTAATTCTATTCATTTATTTTAGGTTTATTTATTTTAGTTTAGGTTTTTTATTTTATTTTAATTTTTTAGGTTTAGGCTTAGGTTTATGTTTATTTTTGTGTTTAGTTTTATTTTTCTTTTATTTTTATGTTAGTTTTTTACTATATTTTATTTTAGGTTTATTTTGTTTTTATTTATGTTTAGTTTTTATTTTTTTAAGGTTTTTCATTCTTAGGTTTATTTTATTTTTTTAGTTTAGTTTAGGTTTTTTTATTTTATTTTAGTTATTTTTATTTTCTTTTAATTTGTTTTTATGTTTAGGTTTAAGTTTTAGTTTAGGTTTTTTATTTCT